>PVIU01009036.1:0-78932 GCA_004026605.1 Ondatra zibethicus | reverse complement strand
AATCTTTCCCGGTAAGCCACGACTCGTGGTGACACACAGATTATTAGAAATGGGTTAAACAAATATGTGAGAGGTAGCCAATAAGAGGCTAGAGCTAATGGGCCAGGCAGTATTTCAATGAATACAGTTTCCGTGTAATTATTTCGGGTACACACCGGGAGCCGGATGGCACAAGGGGCCCTGCGCTGGGAACGCAGTCTGAGCCCCTCATTGCAACACTACATCAAATGTAAACTTTAACTGCTGCACACAGATAGCTTACAAGTCAGAAGTCAGATAATAATAGCTGAAAACATCTGGCCTCAGTACTTAAGTAAAATACGATTGTGTTTAAAAGTTAAAATTAATAAAACAGAAAAATGCTTATAAATAGAGTCATGTGGGTAAAGAGACAGCCCTCAAGCTGCAGAACTGTGAATACAGAGATGCAGAGCTTCAATCCCACTTGTAACAGCCAAAGACTCTTTTGTCACTATGTAAGCCAGAAGAAAGTGTCCTCAACTGACTGTGAGTGCAGGCTGTTAAGAGATTAATAAGAAAGCCGTGGTGGTGCACGCCTTTAATCCCAGCACTCAGGAGGCAGAGGCAGGCAGATCTCTGTGAGTTCGAGACCAGCCTGGTCTACAAGAGCTAGTTCCATGACAGGCTCCAAAGCTACAGAGAAACCCTATCTCGAAAAGCAGAAAGAGAGAGAGAGAGAACGAGTGATTAACAAAAAAGAAAGATATTTGTTACAAATCTCCCCTCATTAAGAACAGGGCACACATACCTGTCTTCCTAGAATGTTATTCTAAGCCCATCCCTAACTATCTTCTTTGTCCTACTCATAGCTTAGCTTTAAGAACTCTATTGTATAATCCTGGACTTCACCATTCAACCATCCTGTAGGAAAGCTACAGCTGGAATTTCAACATACTGATCTATTTTAAATGGATCATCTATTCCAAAGGACCAATTAGAGACACAGTAAATTCTATGGTGACTGAAGAAATTATATTCCTTTCATAACAGAAGCACCCAACCAAACACAGATATCAACTACTTTTAGAATTGTCTTTAAAAGTCACTAAATTCCATTTTGCTTTTCCTTGATAAAAATAAGCATATTTTTGAGAGATAATATTAAATCATTTCAGAGTCTGTTATTCTTCTTGTTCCTCTGTTTGCACATAACAGTCATTTAATAAACACTTGCTAGGATGTTTTCAGAATAGAAACACTGTGTGTGCATCACCAATCAAAAAAAATATAGAAATTATCTAAATATGATATTGGTCAAATAAGCTGTAATGCATATAAAGATGTAATACTACCTGTCTCTATGTAAAGCAAATTAAAAACAATGTAAAGTATTTTTACTCAGTGGTAGTTTTCTGATACTTATACTATGATACTATCTAATAAAAATTGCCAATATGGACTAGATAAAAAAAAATGGTTCTCAGAAGAAAAATGAACAAACCAACAAAAAGGCCCATGAACCCCCCTGAAGCTTTGCAAGAAAATTGTATGTGCCGTGAGCTAAATTCCCAGAACAGAACCCAGCCAGCCAACCGACCACGGTACACAGCTAATAATCCACACAGATCAGCAAATAGTATTTGCAAAATGGTAATTCCACGTTAAGAAAGTATATCCTCAAAGTTCAAGTTGAAGCAATGGATTTTACTGTAACGAAAGGCAGTGTCGATGAAGACGACTTCAGAATGCACACAACAGCTACTCTTCTAGAACTACTTGCTATCTTATTCTATCAGGAAGTAGTTATGATAATCTAAAATGGCTAGTGAAATACTCATAGCTTTTCAAACTATACTTGTGTGATGCTGGATTCCTTTTTGAATTCTTTAAGCAAAAACCATAACATTAGAATGCAAAAGCAGATATAAAAATCCACCAGTCCTACTAAGCCAGGCAATCATGAGGGGAAAACAAAAAACAAAAAACTCTGCAAATACTTTTTTATTTTATAACATGTATTATCTTTATATACTATTAGTTGGGTTTATGGTCATAATAAAAATAGTGTGTTTGTGGTCATAATTTTTAAGTGAATTAGTGTTTTTAAATGTTCTAAATTGTAGTACTTAACAGGAAACTATTAACTCATATAAACAAGTTTCTTGAGGTTCCTCAGTACTTTTTCTAGTTCAAAGGACATGTGAGTGGAAAAAAAAAAAAGAAGCGCTGGATGAGAACAGCCAGTTAGTGTGTTTCTTCTCAGTTACCCTCAGGTCAGGAGCAAACGATCTTCACTTTCATACATGGCACAATCTACTGCAGCTCAGCTTCACATAAAAACAGACACCAATACAAAAAATCATAACTAATTGGTATAAATTTATTTCAATAGTAAATTCTAGACAATAAATAAATAAGCTTTAAAAATCTGGAACTTTTATTTCAAAGAAATTTTCTTTCTCTTTTTGAAAATTGATGCTTTAGATGATAGCAGCTTGTGCTCACTGTACTGTGGGGTTCTGATGATAGCAGCTGTGCTCACTGTACTGTGGGGTTTAGATGATAGCAGCTGTGCTCACTGTACTGTGGGGTTCTGATAGCAGCTTGTGCTCAATGTACTGTGGGGTTCTGATAGCAGCTTGTGCTCACTGTACTGCGGGGTTTAGATGATAGCAGCTATGCTCACTGTACTGTGGGGTTCTGATAGCAGCTTGTGCTCACTGTACTGTGGGGTTTTGATGATAGCAGCTGTGCTCACTGTACTGTGGGGTTTTGGGGTTGTTTTGTTTGAGATCGGCCTCCTGCACCTCAGCTTCTCGGTTACTGAAATTATAGGCAAGCACGACAATGCTTCAATTTTATTTATTTTTCCTCTAAGGAAAAAAAATTGGGGGCTGGAGAGATAGCTCAGCAGTTAGAGCACTGGCTGCTCTTCCAGACGACCCAGGTTCAATTCCTAGCACCCAGATGGCAGCTTACAACTGTCTGTGTCTCCAGTTCCAGAGAATCTGGTACCCTCACACAGATATACATGCAGGCAAGACACTAATGCACATGAAATAAAAACAAATCATTATAAAATCAAAAACAAACAAACCCAGTGACTTGTTAAGCACACACAAAGCTTTATCCAGGATCTAATTTGAGAAGTATCTCAGCATTTATTGCTGGGAAAGGAAATGTTAAAAAAAAACAGCAAAATCCTACAAAACCATTCTTTTCTCAGTACATTATCTTCCTTTCGCATTAGTCTTCTGCAACAGGGTTCTTTTTGCTTTAGCAACTGAGATACTGAAAGCAAGCATCCTGGTGTCCTCACCCAACTCCTATGCTTCACTTCTCCCTTCCCTTTGTATTTTGTCTAATTTTATTCCTTTGTTTTTAAACTACCTCAAACAATTTCAGAAAGTACAGGGTATAAATAACTAAAAGAAGTAAACTAAGACAAAGAGGGAAAATGTATCATGTATGACATGTCAAATATATTTTAATGCCTATTAATTTGGTGAACTGAGATCATTGGCAGAAGTGTAATTTTAAATGATCCATTATGCACTACTTTTATAAAATACTGAAAACACTTACACGTCTGTGTCTTTCTCTGTCTTTACACTTCTCTCGAACCCAGTCAATAGTATGGAAATCATCGTATGTACCAACACCTGGGATCGGCTCATCCAAAAGATCCAGCAAGTGTGTAGAGCTATTAATGCTGCCTCCATTTGTCATTGTATAATGAGTTCCTGCAGAGCAAAACAGAAAAGAGAGCTTATTTTATAAGTTAACAGTGAGTTTTGCAAATTTCTTACAAATTGGTAAGTTACAAATGTCATCACACAATCACTGAAAAGTAGAGGAAATGCTGATTATCTAAAATTTATTTCTAATTTTGGATAAATTAAGGTAAAAAGGAGGGTACTCATGACCTTACCAATACTCATGACCTTATATCAACAAGCAGCTCAATGGTCTCTGGTACTCTGGTCAAGAGGATTTTGTGTGGATTACTGCTATTTACCACCACCACCAAGATAAAACTCCAGTTAATATACAACTTGTGAAGACTGATAAACAGAAATGATTTTCATCTGGTACAATGCAAATAGTTCCTTTCTAGTAGGAAAGATAACTCTCAAATTATGAATTTTTTTATTGCTGCCTGTTGTTTTATTTCTTCCCATCAAAGACTATATATATTTCTCTCACCTGTTTGCTGAACTGGTTTTTTCATCATGCTGGCTCCTCATTAGAATTAAATAAATCTTTGACATATATTTACTATATATTTTATATGTGTAAACAAACATAAAGAAGGTTCTGGGGGGCTGGAGAGATGGCTGTACTTACAAAGGTCTTGAGTTCAATTCCCAGCAACCACATGGTGGCTCACAACCATCTGTAATGGGATATGGTGCCCTCTTCTGGCCTGCAGGGACATATGCAGGCAGACCACTGTATACTTAATAAATAAATAAATCTAAAAAAAAAAAAAAGAAGGTTCTGGGATGCTAAAAAAGACAACTGGGGAATTGAAGAAATACAGAGAGCTTTTACATATGAAAATAAGTTCAGCTGGGCAGTAGTGGTGCACGCCTTTAATCCCAGCACTTGGGAAGGAGGCAGGGGCAGGCAGATCTCTGTGAGCTCAAGGCCAGCCTGGTCTACAAGAGCTAGTTCCAGGGCAGGATCCAAAGCTACAAAGAAAACCTGTCTCGAAAAACTCAAAAAAGAAATAAAAAAGTTCATTCTAACGCATACAAATTTTTAAGTATATAAATGCACTGAGCTGCCAATTATGCAAAAAGAGGCCTTGACAAAAAGTTCATAATTTAAATATAAACCCTTTGGAAAGACAAATGAGAATGCCCTCCTAGGCTCATATATCTGCATATTTAGTCCCCATTAGAAGAAATGTTTGGAAGAAATAGGAGGGGTGTTCTTGTTGGAGAAGGTGTGTCTGGGATGGGCTCTGAGAGTTTAAAAGCCCAGCCAAGCAGAGTCTCTCTCTCTCTCTCTCTTGCCTGTTACCAATGATCCCTCAGCTCTCAGCTATTGCTCCATTGTCATGATTGACTGCTTCCCACCACGATAACGGACTTGAATCTGTAAGCCAGTCCCAATTAAATGCTTTCTCTGTTAAGAGCTGCCTTGGTCATGATGTCTCTTCACAGCAACAGAACAGTAACTAAGGCATATACAAATAATTTCAAGCCCACGAGTTCACTACTATGAAATTTCTTTAAGTTTTTATCTGTATAATCTTTGAATAAATTAAAAATTATGCACAGTGTGAGCAGAATTTCCTAAAACATGTTACAGAAAAAAAAACCCAAAAGCATAAATGCTAGAGTACTTATAATATGATCAAAAGTCAGCCAACAGTTAGAAGGCAAGGATTTGTGGCACGGAAGTCACATGGTTAACTTAACTCTTAACTCTACCACAGTACCACACAATAAAGTAAAGAAATACATCAGCGGATGAATAAGAAAGCATTCTAACAAAAGTTTAAGAAACGGGTAAAAATTGCCTTTAAAAGTAGGATAAGAAAAAGATGAAGGGTAAGATTTATCACATTAGCCACAGTTTGGCAAACCCTAATCTACAGTTGATGTGCCAAAAATAAATTTAAAATAAATAAAAACAAAAATGAGGTCTCTTTTTTTTTTGACTTGTAAGAACTAAGCAAATTTTCTAGCTGACTTTGCTTTTCTGTCTTTCTGTTGTAAACTAACTTGTCCCCTTATATGTAGAAATAACCACAAACATTTCATCAAATAAACTATCAAGTAGCAACATCAGAGGCAGAAGTCTTCCCCAAACACTAGGTAGCATGTCTGATGTCAGCAAGAGGTCCTCCTACATACACTGGGGGAGTGAAGTAAGAGCGGCAAAGGGCTTCCATGCCAGCCCAAGAAAGTTAGCAGTGTTAAGTCAACAAAACACACCATTTCCTCATCATTCAACTTTCCTAGAAACAGGTATGAAAATATGAAAATCTACTTCCTTTTCCTTAATAGGATTCTTTCATCTCCCTATGGAATACACTTGAATGTTTTCAGTGGGAAGGTGTAACATGTCTACAAAGAGAATAATATATTGATTTAGGTGTTGAGGCAGAACCGCTCCAAGAATAAACAATTTAGTGGCATTGGCTGACAGTTTAAAGATTCAATCCCTGCATTGCAATGTTCATATTCATTTATATAAAACACAAACTGTATTTAAAGCTTTACGATCTTCTAGTTTGATAGAAGCTACTTTAAAGCTACACATTTTCAGAGGAAAAGTCATTTATCAAATTATAAAAGTATTTGTGATATCTCACCAAATATAAGAATATCTACTTTACTTTCTTTTTTGTTTGTTTGTTTGTTCTGAGACAGGGTTTCTCTGTGTAGCCCTGGTTGTCCTGGAACTTGTTTTGTAAACCAGGCTGGCCTCAAACACACAGAGACTCACCTGCCTCTGTCTCCCAAGTACTAGGATTAAAGGCATGAGTCGCCACCACCATCCAGCACAAATGTACTTACTTATTTGGGAAAAGCATGTACTTTCTCTTAACATAATTAAAAATACAGTACATTCATACATGTTTTATATCTATGGAAAATGTTATGATTTATATAACCTGGTATATTTAATGCGAATGCAAAGAACAAAACACAGAACGAACTAATGTGGTAAAATGCTAAGATTTCTGGAATTCAGATAAAGCATGGAGGACTCTTTGTATTAATTTTCACTTCTATAAGTCTGAAAATTCTTTTTCCTTCAATGCTGAGGATTGTGGATGCTAAGTGCCCTGAAATTATTTAAAGAATCTACTACAGGGGTAAAGAGTGAGCTCAATCAGTAAAGCAGCTGTCGTGTACACAAGACAACCTGAGTTCACATCTCAGAAGCTACCTAACAGTCCAGGTGCAGTAGTGAATATTAGGAAAGCACAGACAAGAGGATTGATCTCCGGGGCTTGCTGGCTAGTCATTCTAGTCAATTAGCAAGTTCCACGCTTAGTGAGAAACCCTGTTTCCCACTCAAAGGGAAAAAAAAAGAGGAGGACTAAAAAGACAAGAAAACAATTGGAAAAATGTACAAAGATACAAAAGTACTGACTGCTCTTCCAAAGAAACCAAATTCAGTTCCCAATAAAATCACCTGTAACTCCAGATTCAGAAGGATCCAATGCCCTTTCCTGGCTTCTGCGGGCAGTCACAAACACGTGGCACACACTCATGCAGACAGAGACACACAAAAATAAATTAATAAACAGATGGATGGATGAATATTTAACAAATAATGAGGTGGAAATTGATTGAGGAAGATATCACACATCAATGTCTGGCCTTCACATGTAGTTGCACACACACATGCACAAATAGAATATATGCACCATACAAACATCTCATGCATACATAAGCCAACTATTAAATGTTCTACAAGCTCCAATACTTTTGTTCCCTGTATAGCCCTTATCTGAATGGAGCTAAAGAGCTACAGACTTGTAGTTTCACTATTTTTCTTTACAAAACTCAGAACTTATATACCCTTCAACATGCATGTACAATAATACATCACCAGAACCATGAAAAGCATTTCTAAACTATCTGTCTTGAAGATAGGCATATGGAATATCTATTTCTCCAATACACTAGTGAACGAGAAAGTGGGAAAGGATTGCTGTTCTCACTTTCATGAACTAGGAAAACAGAAGCACAGCAAACACTTATATTCATAATCACATGTTTTGGATTTACTCTATGGAAACTATTCTAACTTGCCAATTCACAAAACTATGCAGCAAATCAAAACTTCTAAAACCAACACTTTTCAAGAATTCAAATATTTTCTTTAGTATGGGATAACTCTAAATGGTTTGTATGTACTTTGTTCCACCAAACACACTCACACTAAATCATGAAAAAGAAGAGGAGGAAAAGACACTTTAGCCTACTCTAACACATCACAGAGATGCATACACACCCCACATGTGCAGTAACTTTAAGGGTGTATTTCCTAACATTAACCACAGTCATAAAGCATTTCAAATGTGTCATTTCTTTGTATATAGTTCATAGCAATATATGTATGCGTGTATAAAAGGTTTTAATTACATATGTCAAAATGAGATAAATGGAAATCAATTACATGTATATTAAATCTTTTAATAAGCAACAGCTTAAACAACATTACCTTTCAACATCATCTTACACATGAAGTAGACAAGTTTAGACACAAACTGAAGTTCTCTTAAAGTACACTCTTTTACAATAAAACGATATTTCAAGAGTTGGCTATATAACATGGCTTTTCTAAGATTGATATATACAAATAAGCTCTGGAAAATAAAGAGGTCTTCAAGGTTAAAATAGATTGGTCAGACCTCTGCACTTCCTTGATTATGCCTGCCTTTGTCTTCAGCAAAAAATGCCTCTTACAGGGCTGGAGAGGTGGCTCAGTGGTTAAGGGCAATGCCTGCTTTTCCAGAGGTCCTGAGTTCAATTCCCAGCAACCACATGATGGCTCACAACCATCTATCCTCTTCTGGCCTGCAGGCATACATGGAGGCAAAAGGTTATACGCATAATAAACAAATCTTAAAAAAAAATTTTTAAATATGCCTCTTACAACTGAATTTTATTAACCTAAACTTACAGGATGTCATTTCTCAATGCAAATGGTGCCCTCATTTGCTTATCTGTAAAGACAGTAATGGAGGTGTAGGAGAATACCTTTTGGAACTATGGATGAAGTTCCATGACCATTATTTCCTTATCCTATCCACATACTTTCCCTGATCATCAGAGGCAAGTATTACCAGGGAAAAGAGTAGAACACTAAAAAAATTAGTATTATTGGGGCCGGAGAGATGACTCAGTACTGAGAATCACTTCCTGCTCTTGCAGAGAACCCAAGTTCAGTTCCCAGCACCCACACAGAAGCTCACAGCCTTGTGTAATTCCAGGTCCAGGGTTTATGGTACTCTCTTCTGGCCCCTGCAGGGATTGCATACACGGGGTACACATACAAACATGCATGCAAAACACTCATACATATAAGAATAAATAAATTTTTATTCAATATTATTTCCAAGTTTCAAATTAAGAATTCTGAAAGCCATACAAAAGAGAAAATCATAAAAGCAAATACTTTGAGCACAGGAGATGACTTTTCTAGAATTCAAAAGTCTATAAGGAAAATAAATGGCTTAGAATTTCTGCAAGGAGCCATTGAAGAACCCATCTTGCTCTATTACTTGAGATGTGCTGAGGAAAGATGGGAGAGAACCAAGTAAACAAGAGTCAGACTCATGATTGGCTTTAGCCTTTTCCATTTCCTGTAAGTGAAATATATAGACTATATTTACGTATAAGCTGGCCATATTAGTTTACATGATGAGTTTTTCATTCATGTTTCATTCATGTTTTCTGAAAGTCATATCATTAAATGCACACACATACCACTCTTGATGAGTTGTTTAATATATTTTCTATGATGTACTATAACTTAAACATTTAGATCACTTTGACCATTGCAAACAGTATCTGAATTATATGTATATCTTGGTCATCTTTTCCAATTAATTTCAACTTTTCCTTGTCCCCTTTTTCAAAACCCACTCCCAAATATTAAAATGGTTAAATAATCAAGTAATTATCCTCATCAAAGGGACATTGTTTGTGTAAAATGTCCATATTAATATAGTACACTTGGTATCCCTTTACTTCTTTCCTAGTACCACATCCTCAGCTTTTTAAAGAAAACTTTTACCCCATGAAGTCTGCAGTCTTGATCTGGAGATCTATCAGATACATGCCTCAGTCAAGAAAAAAGAAGTGTAGCTTGCCTTCCAAGCACTAGGCACTTGATTTTACCTCTCTGAGGGACAGATGGAAGAGAAAAGAAGGAAAGGAGGGAGAAACGGAGAGAATGAAAGAAGGGGGTCTATCAAAACTAGCTGCTGGATATATAAATTTCAAACAAACTGATACAAAAAATGAAACCAATTCATTTTAAAAGCTAAACTATCAAATGGAGTAAGCTTGCTCCTGCTACTTGGATTCCAAGATATTAAACTATATTAAAGACCAATCCCCCCATGAGCCTGCAAAATACACACACACACACACATACAGAGAGAGAGAGAGAGAGAGAGAGAGAGAGAGAAAGAGAGAGAGAAAGAGAAACAAATACACTTCTCTGGAGGTTTGCCCACCAAATATCTGTTCCTACAAATCTAATATCTACTTACAGTTACCTACCAGTTAAAATTTGGTAACAAAAAGTCTGGACAAGTATTTTCCTCCAGAGGAGCCTAGAAAAGAAATCCCATGGCCTTAATATACTTTGATGTTAGGTTTTAGAGAATCAAATTCCATCTTTGTCACCTATTAGCTTTGTGAACCAGCACACATTACTTATTAACTTCTTAGCCCATAGGTCCATTCTGTCAGCCACTCTTAGCTTAGAGGCCAGTGTGTAGACCAGAAGCAGGTAAGTAATAAGAAAGATTAATATTTGACAGATAAGAGGAAATAAAAAATACAACCTTTAATTTTGTTCAAATGTTTTGGTGTCTAAGTCTTCACTAGAGTGTATTATATTATGATATTCAACTAATATGATCAAATCATATAGTATTAATCTTAACCCAAAACACTGACAATATGCAAAAGAAAAAGGAAGGGAAAAAATATCTTCTACATTTAGGCAAGGAATTCTTCATTTGAAGAGTTGGTGGGCGGAAGTCTCAAATTTTTAACTAATAATGATTATGCTAATATATAAACAAAAGCAAGTTGCTTAGAAGTATGATCAACAACATAATTGGGCCTATTTCACAGTTCAAATATCAGCAACAGTGAAAGACTTCACTGAGTAGAAAAACGACTCCATTAAGGAACTGCAGAGTGGCCTGCAAGTGGCTTTACAATTAACCGTCCTAAGAAGGCTTTTCAGTGGCACTCCATTTTTCTATAGCCATAGAACTGAATAACACTCAGACGCCCATGAAAATAAAATGTATTATTTACTAGTTATCTGTAACCTAAACACTTATCTGTAGAAAATTTAAGTCCAACTGCTCATTGAAGAAACATTTCTAATAGAGAAAGAATCAAACCTTTTCAACAAATGATGCTGAGGATAGCTACCCATGCAAAAGAATGAAACTAGACCTCTACCTCACACACACCTGAACAAAAACTCAAATTAATCAAAAACAAAAATTAAGATTACCTAAAAGTGTATAAAACCCTTAAAAGAAAATATGAGTCTTGTGACCTTTACTAATTAGGCAATTAGTAAAAACTCCTAGCACTTGTTGAATTCAGACGTGCAATAGACAGTGTTCTTAGTACAGTTCTTCCAGTACAACACAGTAAGACAAGAATTATTCTCCATCTTATAAATTTGAAAAACAAGAATAGAATACTATGAAACAAGATCAAAGTCACAATGTAAATAAGTAGTGTATAAGTACCCAAACCTACGCACTTTCATTCCAAAGTCACTACCACTGTATTAGTAGGGTAAAAAATAATTCTATGATTGGTAAACTTACATTTTACAGTAAGTGGACACCTTTGTCAAGAGTAGTTCAGAATGATTAGTCAATGATTAATTCCTAAGCATATGTGCTTATGCGCTTAGCCTATGGACAACCCTATCCATAACAATCACTATGGGAACTCTGCCTTACTTCCAGGCTCCAGATCACTTTTTACTGCATTGTTTAAAATGCTACAGTAAACAGTGTTATGGGCTGAAAAGATGCCTCAGTGGTGAGAGACCAGATCACAAGCAAAAGGACCAGTGTCTGGTATCTCGGGCCCACATAAATGCCACGTAGGCATTGCAACTGGTTTGTAGTTCCAGTCTTGGAGACAAGAAGTCATAAAAGCATGGGGGCTGGTAAAACTACACCTACCTGTTGTTAGTTCAGACCCAAATAAAGAGGGCCTCAAGTTAACAAGGTAAAGTGTGGCCAATGGGGACTCCTAAATCCACCTCTAACCTCCATCCTCACATAGACACACACACACACACGCATGTCCATGCACGCACATGCACGCACACACGATACAAAGAAAACATGTGTACTGATAGTCATGGGTAGTGTTTTGCCCTCAGAACACACATTCCAAACCTGCTGTGACAATGCATTCCCACTTTCACCCTCAGGTTGCTCAAGATTCACCTTCCACCACAGAAAGCACACCTTTATTTACACAAATTAAAATATGCCTCTAGGTATATACTCAGAAGCTAGTTTGTAAGTTTTGACTGTAGTCTACAGCATTCCTCTGTAGACTGACACAGCTTAAAGATACATAACTAAATAAAATCAAAGTTCAATAAATGATACTATTTAATAAGTAGTGATTTTTTTTCACTTTTTGTTTTCTTTATCTTTTAAAAAATACTGGTCAATTTCATAACCAACAATTTAAACCTAAAGGCTGACACAAAAGTAGAAAATAATAAGTATCAAGATTATCTACTTTTCCATAAATTCCATAAATTCTTTATATACCTCCTGCTAGTTCTCAATGTATAGCTGTTGAGCTGTATTAAATAAAAAAATTACAAACTGCTACATCTTTCTTACACTGAATTCAGGAATAAATTCTGTAGTTATATAAACAGCAACCTAATGTTTTTCTCACAGAAAAACACTAAAATGGCATTCTTTCAGGAGATGGTAAACATACCATTGCTTAATAAGATTGTTATTTATTACTTCTGCACCAGTTTCCAAAGATATGAAGGTGAACTTGGCATTCCCACTGATATTACATATTGCTATAATAGCAGACAAGCATCAAGCATAACACTGAGCATTATGGAAGAAAGAAGACAGAAACCCAGGTTTAGGTATTCCCTGCCATAGAGTTACTTCCGTCCTCTCCCTCTGGGAGTTTATTGATAAAGAATGGTCATCCTGGTAAGGGAAGAGAGGTAACTGCTGTAGGTTGATAACTGAGGTCCCAGAGTTTCAGTAAATTAAAGCAATGGCAAGGACTGCCAATGTGACTCAGTTGGTAGCTATTTACTTAGCACATACAAATCTTAAATTTGATCCCCAGCACTGCATAAACTGGGCATGGTGGTACACACCTGTAATCCCAGCACTTGGGAAGTAGAGGATCAGACGTTCAAGGTCATCATCAACAACCTTTCAAGTCCTAAGCCACATGAAACTGTTTCAAAAAACAAAACAATTGTGCCAAGCTTGGAGTTTGCAGTGAGTAAGGATCAGTGAGATGGTGGCTAGATCGATGACGGTATAAATGAAATACGGATGTATATGCTCTGAAATTTTGTTCAGTCATCTAGTCACATTTAAGTACTTAAACCACAAAGACTTAGAAGTTTATACAAAATCCAAAAGAAGGCATACAATTAACCGGTAGCAGTGCTGAGCCCACTGCCTACTTCAATGTACTCTTTGGTTCTCTATTGTGTTGCCACCTCAACATAAAAGACAGCAGCCTTAGATAGATAAGGTAGATAAAAGTTCCTGCTTATTGGAAGCAGGTTAAACATTCACTTCTGATGTCTGTATATACAATGGTATGTATACAGCATCAGAACACATAGTAAAATTTGCAAAAAAATCTAAAGTAAATTTTGATCTGAGGTTGTAAAGGAAAGAACATACACACACCACACACAAAAAAACTTACAAATTAAACACATGTCAATTAAAAATCAAAAATAAAATTTGAAAGTATAATTTAGGCTACTAGTCTCCTATGAAAATATAAAGTAGAAACCTCAATGCAAGTAAAATGCCAAAATTACAAATTTAGTATATGTGGTAAGAAGTCTGCTCACATCCTGAAAAATGAATATAAAAAGCATTTCTGATGTAGGATAAGCCATAAGATTACTTAAAATGAATCACAGTAAAGTGTTTGTTGATTACTTTTAGAAAATAGAGTTAGAAATAGTGAAATGATCAGGATTTTTTTTGAAAATTTAAAATTTAAGTACTATGGGCAATATACATCAAGCAACAGGATCTTGCTTATAACAGTGTTTGAAGACAAAAATAGTGCAAACCAAAGCATCGCTAGGATGAAATAATTTGTTTTTCCTTTGTTTTAACCAGAAGTCTACAGGATGCCCTTTTGACAACAATAATATATTTTAACACCTGGATTCCAAAAGTTGTACAAAAAGTGGAGAATTATGTTTTCAGGAGAGAGGAAGACCAAACCCACTCACCAAGCCTAACAGGCAAGGGGAGACTGAAATACATCTACCTCTCTTCACTTCCCTCTTTACTGTGCATCATAAAAATGAGCTGTACGTTTTGATGCAACAGAACTAATCATGCTCTGACTAGCTCTTTACTCCTGACAGCATTTCTTCATTCTATTCTCTTCACCACAATGCCTGGCAAATTCCCTTGTTCTTGGAAAATGGCCTACTTAGTAACACATGCCAAAAGGGAACTTGTCTCTTCCTCTCCTAAAGAGCCATAGAAAATTCAGTCTCACAGCAGTTCAAAGAAATTAACATCCTTGACCATTTGTTTTCAGTATCAAAGCCCTAAGTCCCCACCAGACTGAAGTGCATGTCATCTGAGCTTGTACACAGACTGTGAGAAGAATAATACCTTATGATGGGCAGAGTCAAATTATCTGAATCAAACTATTAAGTTTTAGCTGCTAATATTACTAACTGTAGCTACCAACAGTCTCCACAGTGCCTACTTGTAATATATATAAACACAGAGCTTCATTAAGTAATTCAAAGGCTTTTTACACGGAGTAAATGAAATGTTAAACCTGTCCCGACCAACCCCACAAAAAAGTTCAGGAACTGGTGAGTTGGCTGGGTACATTAAAAATTATTATGAAGCCTGACAACCGGAGTTTGATGCCCGGGGCCCACAAATGGAAAGAGAGAAACTCATTTCCACAAGTGTCTCCATGCACATGCCATGGCACATGTGACCACATGCCTCCTAACACACACAAAGAAAATAAATGTAATAAATACAATTTTAAAAAATCAAAACTACAAAAAAGGGTCAGCAGATGAAAGGAATTCAACCCCCAAAAGATTTAAACGCCATAAAAAAATGAAGAAAAGCAACATAATGAATAAAACTAGCAGTACAAATAAAGCTTTTTTTCTTCCAGAAAAAGTGACAAATTATGAAAACCTGGTTATTTCTACGTAGCAAATTTACTCCCAAAGATGACTATTTCTAAAACATAATTTTAATTTCTAATCAATTATATATAAAGATTTCTATTTTGAATCTACTTGTTCTTCTAGTCACTAAAATACACACTTAAGTAAAAAGTTTCATTATTTTATTTTTATTCTTTATTCATTTCTTTTATCACATTATTTTACTCATTTATTCTATTCATCATTCATATTTATCCCACCTTGAAAAGTGGTGCTTAAGTCCAATAATTATCACAGAGCTAATTCCTGGCTCCAGCCGGACTAAACATACCCATGCTGACTTTATCAACACCCTCTACAAGTTTATACTTTCAATTTTGGCTCTTTCCTCCTTACCAGCCTAAAGCTCTATTTCTAATTTTGTCCTCATGGGGAAGCTGATTCACTTTTCTTGATTTAAGTTACTATCCATATCACCAGTTCCTTTGTGCTGATCTATGGTTCCAAAGGGCCGTAAGTTACAGAAAACAAACACATTCTTGCCCATAGACACTGGGGCACTACAGTGTGGTCTTAAAGCTAAGAAATCACTGGCTTGCATTGTAAACACATATTGTTTCCTAAAACCATCAGCTTATATTAACAGAGAAAGTCTCATCAAAGAATGGGGACGACATCTGAGCTTCTAAGAGTGGCTTAGGCCTTCAGGGTGATGCCTGGGAAATTAAGTCACAGAATTTCTTTTGTCTGTTTCTCTATTGGTGATATCTATGTGTCTAGTTTATCATTACTAACAAATGGATGTTGTCATCGCTTAGAGAAAGTATGGCCTGTCTGGTTTTCCCATGTAAATACTGAATAGCAAATATGTGACATTTGAATAATCACTATCCAATAAGAGTATTTCTAGAAACCTGATGATAGGAATAAAGAGAAAGGAAAACAAGGAAAAACAAAATGCAACAACTTCAGGGAGTAAAAAGTTATAAAAAATTATTCTTTGTACTTTTAGTTATTTCCTCAAATGTTCTAACATTTATATATATACATGTAATATTATATAAATAGAAATGGTATACAAAAAACTCATAAAGGAAAGCACAATATATGGGCCACGATATTTAAATATTTTTTCTCAAAATATAAAAAGCAACATTTTACTAAACACAGAATTCTACAGAAAAATATTGCAACTGTTCAGAATCTAATTATTGTTCTGCAGGCACAATATAAGCAGCAAGTATCTGTTGAATGCATTGTAAATCCTAAATTCTATGGAACTTAAAACTATTATCAGGATACAAAATGCACTTTAAATTTGCCTTATTTACCTTGTAAACATTGGGATTAAACCATAAAGTATAACATCAAGCAGTAACTCAAACTAATAAGGCTCATACATGAAGCCAGCTAGCCAAAGGATGTTTGTTGAAGTTCATTTATTTCTAGAACAACAAATGCCAACTAGTCTTTTTTAAAAATAATCAGTTTACGAAAATGAGCAAAAGAGCAGTTTAATTAACTAACACCTAATTAGTTTTAAGGAGACCAAGGCAGAGCCTGCCAAAAGATGAACACCATTACACTGAGTGCTCATCTGTTTTCAAAACACTGGCTTACATTCTGAACGCATAAAAAAAGAGCTCTAAATTGTTTTTCCTATCAAGTTGTACAAGATACCTATGGGAGACAATACAGTATGTCAATTAGCTAAAACATTAAATGAAAAATCATGCTAAATCAAAAAAATTGTTCTTTCCTGCTATTTTTAAATGTTATAAAATACAAGCAGGAGCGTTTACTATTACACTGTGGTACAAAGTCTACACAGTAATTGGCAGCAGCCAAAACAGAATGGTATACTGGCCCTTGATTTCACTTGTGTTAACTAAAGAAAATATAAGTTTCCAAAGAAAGAAAAACACTACTTTGCAGGTGCCAACCAACCAGCAGGACTTTAGCTAGTGTAAAAGCAGCTTATTTCTGAAGTTAAACGGAGAGAATTTTCACACAGAAGATGGAGTCTGAGCCCTATGTGATCTGAAGCAGTGCTAATCTGCACAGAGCAAACAATCAGCGAGGCCCGGCCCTGCTGGGAAGGTCGCATTCTCCCATACCAACAAGGCACGGCAACTAAGCAGACACTGCAGCAAGAGGACAACAGACAGCCTGTTCCCAGATCCGCCCGCCCAGCCGCATGCACAACAACCCACAGAGGATTCAGAGCAAGGGGATGCTCTTACCTCTTTTATGTAATTCCCTCAAGGGAATATTGTCTCCTCCCCCGTCATAAGGCAAATATGGATCGGAAGAAGCATCCATGATTAGAATTTTTTTAAAGAAGAAAAAAGAAGAAAACAAGAGACGCTTGCTAGGTTAAAAATACGGTGGCATTTTTCCTCCCCCTGCTACAGCAGGCAAGGAGATGCCATATTTGATGCGGTTGGAACTGTATAGTTCGACTGGCTGAAGCAACTGGGTTCTTCCACAGTGGATGATGTCATCAAAGGGAAATTATTGCAGCCTGGTTGCTAGTGGCTACAATCTAGCCCGGCTTAGAGGCAGCACAGCCTTCTTAATCAGGTCCTGCTGTGTACGATGACTAAGCGCCAAGTATAACAGAGGAAACTGGTTTGAGAAATTTAAAGCGCTCACAACGTAGTTTCAATAGTAAGATGGTAGAAACATTTTTATTTTAAATAAAATAATAGACATAAAATAAAAGACATAAAAAGGTAATTCTAGATGCAAACAATGACCCTTTTCATGTCTACTGTAGGAAAACAAAATCAACACTAAAAGGGTATGGTTTATAAATGTACTAATTTATGCATAAATTCATGAGTCATAACAGTGAAAACTAAAACATACCAACAAGTTTCTCCAGAGCCTTGGCTTTAAGACTATACTTAATATTCTTTTAATCCTTTTACGGAAAATTTAAATGCTGAGTCACTGAGTTGAACTAATAGTGTTTTATCCTTTACTAATCCCCTCCAGCAGACTCCAGCTCCCTTTCTTCAACCCCAGCAGGAGACACTAGTTTAGGGAAAAGGCGAAAACTACGGTATACTAGGGACTCTTAATGTGCAAATTACGCAAAAAAAAAGATTGATTATGTAGGAGACTTTCTGTTTTGTTCTGTTTTCTACCTTCAGAAGATGATGTGCTTAAGAAAGACTTTAGTAGTAAAATGTATACCAAAGTTAGCTACTCCCACTGACTTTTTAAAGTTTTTTAAGTTTAATTTTAAGTTTTGTTTTGAAAACGGCCATTCCAAACATAACTAGTGCTCATGTGTAACAGGGGCTCAGAGATTCTTCTAAGGTGAGTCCTCTGAGTGGAGCAGTCTTCTAAAAGGCACACTTAATAAATAAAAGGATGACATCCACCATGGAAAAGCCTACGGAACTTGGGCACAAGGGTCTATAAAACGTGTTTTCTTCAGTCTTGAATGAGACAACCTCTAGGATCTGCTCCAACTCTGTATCTGAAAATGTCAGGTAAGAAAGAAGATCTGTTCACTTAGCCTGGTGTTTTCAGTGATCCTGGAGTCTGCTCTCCCAACTTTGTTAAGGTAAATAGGTTTCTATATTTCAAAAGTTTGAAACTCAAATAAATAGCTTCTTACAAAAGTCCACATGGAATTTGGAAGTCAAGACTCAGGAAAAGAATCCAGACCAAACTAGTATGACAGACAGGGTATTATATTTATTTAACCCTGGTGTGAGCTATCAGCCTTTAAAACAGGAATGGACGTGGTACTTTTATTCTGTGCTTTTCAAATTCTCTTTGAAAATTATATTTTAAGCAAGGAAAGCTTTGACAAAGAGTCAATTTTATTAAATTAACGTAATGTAAATTTGGTCACTTGCTGTTCTTTGGCATAATATATACTGCATAGCACTCACGGTCAGTCACCTGTATGAGACTATTTCTTTATAAGTCTTATATGCCTTATCAAACCATGAGAACCCTTCCTACAAACTTCCCTGGTATTTGGGCACACTCTCCACACTTGGTCATAAAGAATGAGAAGGACAGTACTAGAGAAGGAATATCATATCTGTGAAATGTTGACAATGTCAAGTAAATTTTGTAGCCATATTGACATTTCAAGATAAAACATTACATGCACATGATATATATGCATATAGTATTGTGCCAGCATTTGCACAGAGGTAGTTTTAGAATGAAACAAAGTTTATTTAACAGCTGTTATCACTGAGCAATGAGGCAGAAGAGGAAAGTTGGGCTTTCATTCAGCATTTATCAGTTAGACATGAGTTTAATTGAGGAGGAGATTGGAGGCTGACCCCAAGGCCTCCTGCATGCTGAGCATTTGCTCTAGCACTGGGCTGCACACTTCGTCATCACAAATAGATTACTTTTATAATAATGAATATGAAGGGTTTTTTATTACAAAAGCAAATTGTTCATACATAACAGGACTCACAGAAGACATTTTCTCTTCAGACATATTTGGAAACACCAGGCACTAAACTTTAATTTACAGTGAGCCCTCTTCCCTAAGAGAGCAGCAAGGAGGGGAAAGATACAGCAAGGCTTTCAGAAAGGCAATCCATTAAAGCTACACAGATGGCTGTCGAGTTCAAACCACTAAACAAAGAAACACTGAGAGGTCTAAGAAGTAAACCCTACAATCAACTGAAATGACCAAATAGTTCTATGTCATTCATACCTCATAAAGGTTTAGAATCCCCAGCTAGCAAATACACTTTCCAGTCACACTTTAGAAAAGGACAACGTACACTGGAAGGTGAAGCAGGAGGACTGTGACCAGGTAATTAAAATGAATTATAATTAGGTGTGGTGGAATGGAGGGGAGCAAAAGATAAAAGTCCAGAATTCTTAAACACGGCATGCAGGTAAGGCTCAAGGAGGAAACTCTGAAGAACCAAAATCACGGACTGAGTAGATAGCACACACAGGACTTGCAAACCCCTTTCTAGTCAAGCACATCCTAGATTCCAATCTCAATCTCATATGGAAGTCTGGATAAATCAGACTATTTATATTGTGATATTGTGATGGTCCAGGCAGCTGGTCATATATAACACCAATGATCCAAGAAAACTACCATCTTTTTGTTAAATTTCAAACCCGGGACAAACAGTTGAGGTGCCTACTTAACATATCAAAGCTGGACCTGGTCGACCTGTTCTCCCAGCATCCTCACGCCCTACCTACCTGCTACAGGGTATGGCTGGCATTCCCCAACCTCTGCCCTGAACTCTCCAGCCCAGGGGCTGGGCTGCCCTTCCACCAGAGGTTCTTCCCTATATAAACCAGACATTTTGGTTACCCACCCCTTTCCTTTTTGTACCTTTGGCCTCCTGGCCTCCTCTCTCCCGTCCCTGTCCCACAAGGCCCAGCTCAGCCTGGTCATGTCCACTCTGGACTCTCCCAGATATCCCTGCCTCTGACCATGCTCTCCCGCACATCTACAATAAACTCCCCCCCCCACACACACACACCTAGGAGTAGTCATGGCCTTTCTTTCCTTTTTATTTCTTTTTTCATTTACTTTTAAAGACATTATTTCAACAAATTAATACATATACATTCTCCCTCAAGACAAGGGTTGAACACTGACAAACACTGACTCTTCCTGAGTGACAATGCGAGCTGAGCACACTGAAATTACACTCTGATTACCATACAATAATACTATAGAATTGCTTAGAAGTAGAACCCAGAAGTTCTCCTATGTTTGGAAATTATGAACTACACTTCTAAATAACCCAAAGGCTAAAGTAAACCATTGTAGAAGTTAAAAAGACAACTAATGATGATAACCAAAGATAACAGCATAAAGATTCAATAGTATCTATAGAGAAATTTACAGCCTTAAATGTGCTCAACTGAAACGGAAAGCCAAAGAGCTAACCATCTATTTACAGTTACATTTATTACTTACCATTTCAAACAACAAGTTTCATAAGTGGCTTCATTGACTTTCATACTTCTAAGAACTGCTTATAAGAAATTAACAAAGGCTGGAGAGATGGCTCAAAGATTAAGAGCACAAGCTGCTCTTCCCAAAGTCCTGAGTTCAATTCCCAGCAACCACATGGTGGCTTACGACCATTTGTAATAAGATCTGGTGCCCTCTTCTGGTCTGCAAGCATACATGCAGACAGAACACTGTACATATAATAAATAAATCAATCTTTAAGGTTGGTGGTGGTGGTGCAACCCTTTAATCTCAGCACTCGGGGGAGGCAGAGGCAGGTGGATCTCTCTGTGAGTTCGAGGCCAGCCTGGTCTACAGAGCTAGTTCTAGGACAGCCAGGGCTGTTACACAGAGACACCCTATCTCGAAAAACAAAGCAAACAAACAAACAAATCTTTTTTAAAAAAATTCCCAATATTCATAAATATCCCAAGCAGTTCGTATGTAATCGTGCTCACTCACTGGGGAAAAGTTAATTCGTTATGTTCATCCCTTCACACCTAACCGAGGGGTAGAGCAAGTACAGCACAAAACCTTCCTGGTTTTGCAGGGCTGTGGTGTCATCTGCAGATGGGATTTAGGTGCAAGCAGCCAGGTCGTGCAGTGTAACAAAAAGCAAGCTCACTTCTTCCCAGTGACACCCACTCAGAGTTTTAGGATCTCATTGTTACTTTAGGCTCATTTTATCCAGGCAGACACCAACAAACCAAGTACTTTCTCCTAGTACATTTAAAACATTCCAAACTGCAGCAGTGCAAAAATTTAACATATTTAATTTTCCCTAAATGCATCGCCTTACTGTTACATAAATGGACACATTTGGGCAGTCCTCTATTTCTACTAACATTAAGTAGGTTGCTCTGAATACACAGCCTGGGGATACGAGTGCAGAAAATGTTTACAAGGGAACTGGCAACAGAGTGAGGCTATCAAATGCATGAAGAACATGACCTTGCTGAGAATAAGTACCAGATGAACTTTGGAATAGTTTATTTCTAAAAATAATTCCGGGTAGACCATTTGAAAGCACCTAGACTTTTCTCCAACAGGCAACCATTTAAGAAATAGGCTTGGCCACTGTGCTGCCTAATTTTATGTCAACTTGACACATGAAAAAAATACCTCCATAAGGCTGAGCTGTAGGCAAGCCTGTAGTGCATTTCCTTAATTAGTAGTTGATGGGGAGGGCTCAACCCATTGTGGGTGGGGCTGTCCCTGGGCTGATGGTTCTATAAGAAAGGCTGAGCAAGCCAAGGGGAACAAGCCAGTAAGCAGCCTTGCTCCATGGGCTCTGCATCAGCTCCTGCCTTTGGGTCCTGCCCTGTGTGAGTTATGACTCTCACTGCTTTTAACGATGAACTGATATACAAAAGTGGAGTGAAACAAACCCTTTCCTCCAGGCTGCTTTGGTCACAGTGTTTCATCACAGCACTGGTCATCCTGACTAGCACAACAAGCCAATTAGAGAGGTAGCAGTGAAAAGCAGGAAAAGAGACTTAACAATGCTAAATGCTGTAGGAATCCCACACCTCTGGCAGCCATGAATATCTGCATTCACGTGTACATACAATGCACACATATAATGAAAAGTAAAAATTAATTTTAAAAATGTTTCTGTATTAGTCAGGTTCTCCTGAGTCACAGGACTTATATGATAAATATATAATTTACACATATAATACTTATAAAATGTATGTATATTATGGAATGTGTGTGTATATGACTTATGGGCTGCAGTCCAACAATGGCTAGCTATGAATAAAAAGCCCAAGACTCCAGACGTTGCTCAGTCACATGAGACTGGGTATCTCAGTTGGTCCTATACATATGATGGAATCCTAAGAAGTGGACTCCAATGCCCACTCAATGAAGAAATGGATGTGCTGACGAGGTTAGGGCAAATTTGCAAAGAGCGAACACACCCTCTTCCTTCCTTGATTTTCCTTCCAGGAGAAGGTGTGCCTTCAGTCTCAAGATCTGGATCAAAGGCATGTTGTCTTCTTGCCTCAAGATCTGGATCACAAGTGTGTGCTGTCCATTTCTGGATTATAGCTCATTCCAGATATAGTCAAGTTGACAACCAAAAATAGCCATTACATTTTACAAATCAGACTTCACCAAAGATTCCTAGAGTATGGCTAGTGAGTTTATGTTGTCTAGTTTGACATTACAATTTCACACGGTGTGGACCATCTCACTTAGTAGAATAGTACCACCAATGCTATTGGTAGACACCAAGAAAAGCAATACAGTTAAAAGCAACTGTCTCTCAAAGTCAGCATGCATAAGCATTAAATCTTTAAAATGCTGTTGCCAAATAAAATGACTCTAACTCAGAATTTCTTTCTTGGATTTCTGAGCGACATCACAACTTTCTACTGCAGAAATCTTTTGCTCTTAAAATCACAAGTACCCTAAGCTAAACGGCTACTCTCGGATTACTGTACCAGGGTTTCCTACCTGAGGCGACAGCAAACACAGAACTTCATTATTATTCATAAAAGCAACCAACTCCAATTCCTACCTAGCATTTCAACTTTTATCTTCTAGAAACAATCTCTTTTATTACAGTGTCTTTAATTTTTCATAAAATATATTTTGGCCATATTTTCTCCACTCCCAACTTTTCCCAGATCTGTCCTACCTCACCACATACCCAAATTCTGTCTGTCTGTCTGTCTCTGTCTCTCTCTCTCTCTCTCAAAAACAAAATAAAAAGCCCATAAAAAAATACGTGGAGTCCATTTTGTGTTGGCCAACTATTCCTGGACATGGGGCCTGCCTTGGAGTGTGCCTGATATATCCATTGACACTCCACACTGGGAATTCCCAGCAGGCATCAGCGGCAAACAGCTTGCATTCTGCCATCACTTTAACACACTACACCAGATCATGGCTTTGTTATTACCTTTACCCTGGACTTCTCAGCACCTGCACCTCACACCGCCAGAAACTCCTTTTCTCACTGCCCAGCTTAAGTACGCTCAGTGAGTTCCTATCACTCACAGGAGAATTCTCATGCTCAGTTGCATGATTTAGATCTCAGTTTTCTACTTCTTCAGACTCAGGCTATTCCTTTCTAAATACCCATTCTCAGCTCTCCAGAGATTGTTCCCCTCTGCAGCATCGAGCTACGCGGCAGCAGCAGCAGCTGCTTCTCTTGCCTCCAAGTGCATACTATACTCAAGCTCCCACCCGTCAGTCCACCGTTTCCTTCCTCCATTGCCTTAAATGACAGACATGTCACTGGTTCTACCGTTCACATGTTCTCACATTCATCATCCCGAAACAGCACATCATCTCTCCCTAGATAGCAACAACCTCAAAACAAAGACCCATTCTCACTTACGCCAACATCCTAAGCACTTACTCACCTTGGTCTCTGGTCCATAAAGTAGCCTAATAATTATTTGTGGATTGGAAAAATACATAAATTAAGTCTATAAAATTGAGTATATATTATATATATAATATATATTATACCAACATAATTATGTCTGAGGTCATGGAAACAAGTTAAATCTAAAAAAATGATCAAAAACCAAATATAACAACCAAGTTAGGTGATTTGTATTTTCAACTATCAGGTTCAAAGGAAATAAACTCCAATTCCCCAAACTCCAAAAGGTAGACTATATATCCAGAAATTAGCTCAAACTGGACTATAAGATTTCTGGTAGTTAGATACATGCCAGCATTCCTCAGGAACTTGAGAAAGCAGTTCCCATCTGCCAAAAGGCGTCATCTTCCTCACCCTTCCCTCGGGCAGGAGGGACAGAGGGCCCCCGCTGACTGTGGCTGCACACAGAGCTCCCCGCTGACTGTGGCTGCACACAGAGCCCACCCAGCCTCCAGGCTCAGTCAGTGTCACAAGTATTGAACATTTCAAAGCCCCCCACACCCCAGTCTCCGGTTCTCCCTCCGCCTACTCCCCCAGCTACACAAATTGGACTTGGCTTTTTTTGGTGGGGGGGAGGGATGTTAACAAAAGTGGGGAGGCAGCTTAATAGCCAGCTGTTCTCTGTTCTTACTCTGAGTTACTCTTATTCATTCTCTCTGTCCCCTCTATTCTCATCTCTTTTTAATTACATAACATTTTTATTGCTTATTCAGGAATTTTACATCGCGTACTCCAGTCACATCCACTTTCCAGTCCTCCCAGGTCTGCCTGCCTCCCCACTTTTGTTAACATTTCCCCCCCCAAAAAAAAGCCAAGTCCAATTTGTGTTGCCCATGTACTCGGTGGAGCACGGTCAAGCTTCCAGTGGCCAGCCCCTTAAGGAAGGCTGAGTCCCCCCGCACCTGAGCCTGCACCCCACCAGAAGCCATCAGCTGTGGAGAGCTACACTACAGCAGCTTTCTCACAATTTTACAGTTCTCTTCGATGGCTTTGTCTAAGCTGTTACTGTCTCTGGGGAGAGGGGATTAGGAGTTGTCACAAAAAAGCCTGTATGTCCCTCTTCCTGTCAACTGTGAGCCTGCAGCCTCTGTATCTTGCTATCCGGCTATTTCGACATCCTCTGTCTCCTGCTTCCCTAGGCCTGGCCACACTCAGTCTACTTTCTCTGCTCTGACTCTTCCAGGAGCCTCTGGCTGTTCTCTCATGTCTACAATAAAAACCTTAATCATATCATGGAGTGGACATGTTGGCAGTTTCTTTACTGTGCCCCCTTGTCCCATTTGGGGAACTGGAATTTCCTTTAACCTAACATCAACTTTATATCTTTCTTAATTCCTCATATTCTCTACAAGCTTACTTAGATTTTATATTTAAAATTTAACTATTTCCAAACATTTGGGGGGGGGAGGAAGGATAGGGATATTAAGACAGGCTTTCACTATAGCTCTTTCTGGGACTTGAACCTGAGAACCTGGACATGCAAGGCAAGCACTCTACCACTAAGCTATATCCCCAGACTTTTCCAATCTATCTTTAAAAGCAAATTTTATTTCAGGATAGAAAGAGCTTGAGCACTTCTGACTCATCTCCCTACTGTTAAACTGTGTTTCCATGGCATACTTGTCAAAGTTAAAAACTAGTACTAGTAAACTCCAAACTTCACTTGGACTTTATTTTCTGCACATTCGTCTTTGTAGTCTAGACTCCACTTCTGAATACCATCTTTCACCTTTAGTCGCTGACTGTTTCCAGATGTGACTTGAACTGATCAGGTCATGTAAAATGTCTACTCTTCTTTACCTTTTTTTTGTTTGTTTAGTTTTTTGAGACTAGATTTAGATTACAGACCTTTGGAAAGAAGAATACAAGGATGACATCTCCAGGCGTATATGATATCAGTCTCATTTGTGACATTAACGTTCATCATTTGACTAACAACATTTGCCAAGTTTCCCCACTAAAACATTTCTTTTTCTGCCTACCCCGACTCTATTCTTTGGAAGTGTCATTAAGCCAAGCCCACTGTCAAGGAAGAAAGATGTTGGAATTTAGCTCCTCCATAAAGTTGGAAAGCTACAGAAATTTTTGGAATTCTTCCTCAAACTAGACTTCTCCCCACCCCCATTGATAGCATAGATGTGGGCTCACTTCATACTTACAATAATGTACATTCTTTTCCTTGTGGCTCATCTCAGTCTAGCTCTGCCCGGTAGGGGCGCTTTCAGGTTCTTCTGCCATGATCCCAATAGGTTTTAAAAGTATTTTCTTGTTTCTAACACTCTAAGATACCCAAGCCTCATTTTATATTTTCCCACACCAGTCCTAGACCCAACATTTTCCCCCACAGCAATCCAAGTCATTAGTAAATGTTTAAGTGAATCATAAAATACTTTTACGAGTCCAGGATAAGCTATCAGAATGTCATGGCATTCTATTTGATGGCTGGAATGTTTAAACTTTGGATATGCCAAAACTGTCACAAAGGACTCTGGAGTATAGAACACTTCCACAATTTCTTTCATTTTTCTTCCTAAAACTGGCCTAAACCACGTGTAGTGGCAGATGCCCTTAATCCCAACATTCAAGGGGAAGAGGCAGATGGATCTCTGTGAGGTCAAGGTGAGCCTGGTCTACATACTGAGTTCCAGGGCAGCATAGACCACCAAACGAGACCCTGTCTCAAAACAAGCAAGCAAGCAAGCAATGAAACTAGTCTGAATTGAGTAGCTGGCCTAGATACTTCTCATTTTTCAGACAAGGAAACTGAGAAACAGAAGTGATAATCACTGCCAGTGTCAGAAAAGCCCTTAATATACTATAGTTCCCACCGAAGTCTCAAGTCTGCCACTTTCCCTCCTGAACACACTACCTTTTGGTGGGTTCTTGTCTGACGCAGTCACGACAGCATAAGTAACAACCTGCCTCCCACCCGAAGGAGTGTTCTACCCATGCCTATAGGGAACTAGTTAAACCAAACTTTTCTCGATAAATTCATAAAGATTGCAAATAAAAAGGAAAAAACGTTCCTAAAAACTATAATATATGAACAGTTAATATACTAAATAGATGGCTGTTTAACAAAACTGCATCAAAGAGCTCCTCTTACACGCATATAAATATTAGCTATTATAAGGAAAGGATAAATAATCAGCACATATGGTTGCCCCTGATAAACTTATTATCTTTTTTCCCATGAAGCTTGGAAACAGGAGAGGATTGGGAGTTCAAGCCCAGCCTTAGCTACTTAGTGAATTCAAGGTTAGCCTGAGCAACAAGAGATCCTGTCACAAAAACAAAAGAAAAAAAGTCAATTAAAATGCATCAATCCTAAGAGAATTATGTATAGAAGAACATAAAATACTTATGAACCAAAAGGAACAACTAGGATAATGTTACTGAAAAAATAAAATTTAAGACGAACTTTCATACTAGAGTAGGACTAGCAATGAACAACAAGAATAAGGATGAGGAAAGCAGACCTGCAGAGGCAGTGTGGATAGCTGCATGGGAAGGGCCACAGCAGCCGCGCTGGAGATAAGATAAAGCCATACAGAGGTCCTAGGAGCTAACTCAGTAGTAGGGAAAGGAGCGCCCAGGGACCAGCCCATTTACCACTAACAAATATTTAAATTATAAATCAACTTTAAGAGCTGTTGACAAAATACAGTTTATTCTCTTATAATAACAAATGTACCTTTATCATGGACATGGACGTTTAAGGTCATTTTTAAAATTCTGTAGCCAAACTGTTATTATTTGAAAATCACTGAAACAAATCAAGAAAAATGTAGTCAAATTCCATAACCAGGATAAAAAGCATTACTTTCAGGTGTTTTTTTCCAGTCTTGTATGTGTAATGGTCTGTCCTGTCCCTTTAAGAGAGAAGCTCCACCCACTCCCTCCCATGTCCACCTAAGCAAGCAGATCTTCCAGCCTGAGCTCCTTCCTTTCCCCTTCTCTCTGGAGAGGCAGCTTCTGCCTCTCACCCTTCTCCTCACTTCTCCCCCACCACACTGTTTCTCTTTCTTTCTCTCTGCTCTTCTCCTTTCTTCCCCCCTTTCCCCTTCCCCTTCATAACTCATTAAATAAATACCCACTTTCTCTGCATAGCGTGCCTAATATGTCTCTGTCTCCACCCACTGCTTCTGGCTGTTAACTTATCTTGAAACAAAATTTATTGTGTCAAGTGGAGATCTATAAGATCTCTTACAAAATGTCGGTGAAGTTAAAACCATTAATACTAACACACTTAAAGTTCTATTGTTAGTGTAGAAAAACAATATACATTTAGGAACTGAAACAACATAAACTCATTCACTTACAGTTCTAGCGAAACCAAAAGTCCAAGATCAAGGTGTCAGTGGGAATACACTCTTCCTGGAGGTTTTAAGAACAAAATCTGTTTCCTTGCTTCTTCCAGATTCTAAAGGCCTCTTTAGTTCCTTGATTCATGGCCTCTTCTTCCAACCTCTCAGCCTCCTCTCTAAGTCTCCTACCAAAGATACTGAACCACCTGCCTTTCTCTTTTAAAAGACCTCCTTGATTACACTGGCACCACCCAGTCATTCCAAGCTAATCTCCCCATCTCAAGATCCCAGATTCAATCACAAAGTCCCTTTCAGCATTGCTGTAAGATATTTACAGGTGCTGGGAACTAGGGTTTGGCAAGTGTGGGAGGAGCCATGACTCAGACAAACAGGACACTTTTCTTTGTATTGACCTTTGAATATACAGTACAAGAGTACCAAGAAGCTACTACCTAGCACAAATCAAAGCTGTCACACCAACATGCACAAGACACCCTTGTGTCTTTCACAATTGTGTCCTTGTAAAAACAGAAAAGTATGTTTTCCTTACAGATGAATGCCTGACACACCAGCAAATAATACTTACTTTATTAAGTCACAACTCTTAGCCATGTGTTCTACTTTAATATTCCGTGTGTGGAAACAAAAGTACAGCCCTCGGTCACCCTCACTGTTCTTCCAGAAGCCCGCTGGGGAGCCTGCAGCTGGCACTTGAGCTGGAAACTGAACCGAATGTCACAAACCCCACCAACTACAGTTGTTTAGAACTCAGAATCTGGCAGACATTTTCTCTACAAAATCAGGTGAAACTGCCTCTTCAAGTCAAACTAATGATAACATATGTTACCAATAGTAAATTCACTTTTAGGCAAAAATAAAAACCGAACCTGTGATCCAGAGAACTTCCCAACAGCACAAGACTTTCTCTCTGACACCTGTGGCTTCTTGATTGACTGTCTGAAGACGATACAGAAATCAACTGCTAGGGACTGAATTGTGCTCCCACCCTCCACCCCTTTGATTCTGGGAGAGCCAGAGGCTTCAAGGTCAGCAAAAAACAGGTCCTGCAGGCAAAGCTTAAGTGAAGAGTATTATTGAGATAAGGGGGGGAAGGGGAGAAAACACCTGAGACAGAGACCTGTTAGCCTCTTCAGAAGAGAGCCAGAATGGGCAGAGGTTGTCTCTTAAGCGGACCTTTTACACTTGCATACAGACTACATAGTGACATAGCAGCCACTGGACCCTGGGCTGACTGTCCAGGGTGCTGCCTGAGTGCATGTTGCCAAGTGACAGGGGACAGCATAATGCCTGAATCCTAATACCTCCCCCCCACCAAATTTGTACCTTAAGGTCTTTACCTCTTATCTTAGGAAGTGACTGTATTTGGAGATAAGATCCAAATTAACTTTTAAAAGAGTAATTACGGCTAAACAAAGCCATTTCTGTCTCTTAGGAAGTGAATACACTGAGAAGAAAAACAATACAAGACGTGGGGAGGGCAGCTGGCTACCTACAAACCAAGGACTCACAAGAAATCAATCTGTAGCGCCAGAAAAGTGAGAAAGTATGTGCTTTAAGGCACCCAGCCTATAGTATTTTGTTATGGTTGTAATAGCAAAATGATGCACTAATATATAAATTTCCCAAATTATTTATGTGTAATAGTATCACATGTATGTGGGATCCATTAAAACTGTAAGGGGGACAAATGGATTGAATTTTACAGAGCAGAAAGTATTCATTAATATGGTTAACAGGGCAGTTAGTCTTTAAGAAATTAACACTTGTCACGTTGTAGTATAATTTCAAAGAAGAATATCCACAATTACCTACAAGAAGCTAGTAAATTATATTCTTTTCTATGTACTTTCTGAGATAATTTTCTAACACATCATAATAAACACATTTGAGAATCTGTCCTCTACTAAGAAAACATTAGAGATATTTTTAAATGCAAATCAGTGGCACTCTTCTCTAAGTTTATTTGGAAAATATATTTCTCATTAATGTCAAAATACATTTTATATTTATATTTAAATGAACTAAAGTTTTAAATTCTTTAATTCATAATGGTAAATATTAATAACTTGCATTTTTAAAGAACTAGGTGTGGTGCGACATGCTTATCACCCAGCACCTGTGAAGCAGAGCCCCAGGCCAGCGGGGCTACACTGTGACATTCTGTCTCACAAAGACTAGTGAGGCATGCTTATTTCTGTCTGTAGTGTGTGACAGTTTTGTTGTACATCTTTACCAAAACAAAGTACCAAAGTATTACCAGTTTTAACTGTTCTCTCATTATGTGGATATGACTATTAAATTCTTAAACATCAACAAAAAACAAATTTTGAATACTCTGGTCCATAATATTTTGGATAAGAGTACTCCATCTGTCTGACAGACTATCTCTGGATAGATGAGACAGTATAGATAACATAACATTTTAGAAATTCATCAATGATTATTTCTTGCAGTTATTTTTTGTGTGATTTTAGGCTGAGAGTTATTTATATTCAGTTAGCTTTCATTAAGACATAGCAATATTTAGAATATTATAGTTTTACTATTTCTAAATATTACTATTGAGCTTTACTATTTCTAAGTTTTACTATTTAGTAATATTTAAAAATAGTAAAGTTAAATACAATGTCAGACTAAATAGAAGTCATTAGAGGTTCCATTCGTGAAAACTGTTCTTACATAAGGTCAGAATTCTTCATTAAGACGAAATTTGTGGGGCTGGAGAGATGGCTCAGTGGTTAAGAGCATTTGCTGCTTTTAAGGACCTGGGTTCAGGTCTCAACACTCATATTTGGCTCATGATTGCCAGTAGCTCCAGTGCCAGAGGAGCTGATGTCCTCTTGTGGCCTTTGTGGATATTACATGCATATGACACATGTTACAAAATACTCATACACATAAAATAAAAAGTTTTCTAAAAAGGAATAATTTTGTGTCTGTCAGATGTCATTCATTCAGTATTGAGAAAGGGTCGAATATGTGTGCTCTGTAAGACAAAGCTACAGTAATGTAAACGATGATGAGCTCTAAAGAACATAGTGACCGTCGACGCCTTAGAAAAGTGAAATAAATAATTCATCCAGGAATTCACAGAATATCTATCATTAGGGTATATTTCTTCTTAGTAAGTCTTTTCAGCAGGAGCATTTTTCTCTTCCCCAGCTCCCTTTCTGCAACTAATAAGAAAATAATTAGGAATGCATCTACCAGGTGATACAGCCTCCCAACCCTTGTGTTTGCTGACATCTGAGTCTAAACACAAAACTCATTTATAGTTTGGGGCCATTACCGTTTCATTACGGATAGAGGAGGAGCCTACCAGGTGCTACTCCTCTCTGAGGAATCAATGACAGTGGTTGCTGGGTGAAGATACCATTTTCTCTAGTGTTGTAGCCACTGATAAAATGTCTATGACGCAGTAATAACCTGCCACTCATGTTCATATAAGTAACTCTAACTAAATTAGCCACACAAGAAGCGGAAATGAAAGTTGGAGGAAGACTATTTGGAAGAGAAGGGCTTCATAAGGGAGTGAGGGAGAGTAAGAGGAAAATGACTAAAATTATATACATGCCTGACAGTTTTAAATAATATATTTTTCAAGTGTATTGGTGGGCTAGAGAGATGGCTCAACAGTTAAGATCAATGTCTGCTCTCCCAAAGAGCCCAGGTTTGATTCCCAGCACCCACATGGCAGCTCACACTGGTCTGTATACAATTCAAGTCCCAGGGGATCTGACTCCCTATTCTGGCCACCTTGGGCAACAGGGATACACATGGTACACAGACATACATGCAGGCAAAACACTAATACACACAATAGAATAAAATAAGATAATTTTTAAAATGATAAGTATGTTGGTAACATTTATTTCTTGGTCTCTTTTCTACATTTTGTCACTTCAGGTGGCTTTCATTCTTATAAACCACTTAATTACTGAATTCTATGTATCTTTTAATGAGCTGCCCTGTTTCTTTTGTTGGAATAAAGTAGACTATTTTATTTCTCACTATACGAAAGAAATTTGCACTATGATTTGACCCAGTGAGATCTAAAGGCCTGGATAGCATGGCCTACTTCTCAGACGACACAGTTTCATGATGCTGAGGCCAGGCTGTATCTGCAGACCTTGCAGCATATGTGTCGTCATCTTGAATGGCCGCTCTGCATCTGCTTTACCTAGCACTCCTTCTCATATTTCTCATGGAGGAAGATTTAAGAATATTCAACCCAAAAAGGATACACAGGGTGGTACATGCCTTTAATCCCAGCACGTGGGAGGCAAATCTCTATGAGTTTGAGGCCAGCCTGGTCTACAGAGCGAGTTCCAGGACAGCCAGGGCTACACAGAGAAACCCTGTCTAACACACACACACACACACACACACACACACACACACACACACACACACACACACACAATGAACACAATGAAAATGAAAGCATAAACATCTTTAATGAAGCTGAACCTAACGGTAGATATCTGAATGCTAACCTCTTTTAATAGCTCAGAACCTCTGAGTCTAATGTCACAGGTCATTTGAGTTCTAAAGTTCATGTACAGATACAGCATCCCTAATCCAAAAATTCAAAATCTAATGTGCTATAAAATCTAACGCTTTCTGAACCAACATGAAACAGAAACAAACCAGGAAAGGAATTCTCCACCTGACTTCATGCTAGTCACAGCCAGTCACAGCCAAGGAACAGGCACACTGCAAATACTGTACAAATTATCTTCAGGCTTGTGTAAAATTAAATTCTGTGTTTAAATGAGTCCCCTGCCCAAGAAATTTCATTTTATATAGGTGCAAATGCTACTCCCTCAACATTATAAAAAATCTGAACTGTGGTTCTAAGCATTTCAAATAAAGAATATTCAACCTATATTTGAGAAATGAGTAAAATAATACCTGTATTCCAATCCCAGATATCATATGTCCCAAAAGTTTCAACAATTAAAGCATCTTACATTTCTGAACTATTTTAAGGGTTTTCTAAACAAACAAAAAAAAAGATTAAGACAATTAGGAGCAAGCCTTCTCAACTTCTCAACATTCAGTTTTAGACAGTCTAAAAAACTTTAAAAATCCCTTGACAACTGCTAGCTAAACATTTCAGACAAGACAAAAATATACACAGGCTCATATTTTAAACAGTATAATTACTTTAACAACACAAAGCAACTGCTTAAACCTGCTAAAGCCTGTGGTTGCCTATACTGAGAATGATTCTCAGTAATTTACTGAAGATTGCACTAGCTAAGAATAATTCTAAGGTTCTACTGATGTATAACCATGTGCTTCATTGGAAATGGCAGAACCACATGGTTCCCTTCAATGAATCCAACCCTTGCAACAAAAGCTTGGCCCTTCTTCCTGTTATTTGCAATGAAAATGTTTTCAATTTCCAAAGAGTTTTAATCGACTAAAATATTCTTTCAAATTAGCTGTACTTAATATAGATACAGCCTCATCTTTTTGCCATCCATCCACATGTATTACTAACAGTTATCATTCCTAACAATACTTCTATTTTTGATAACTATGTGTTCTAAAGCACCTAGTATTTACTTTTAGTAGACTTTATTTTTTAGATTAGTAAATATATTTCTTAAAGGATTTATAAACTATAAGCTATACAAAAACAGATATCTCATGGAGAGTCCCAAAGCAATTTCTCTCATAACTTCAAGCTATTCCATATCTAGGCCTACATCCTTTTCATCAGAAATACTGGAAATGTAAATGATATCTTGCTTGAATGCTCTCAAAGAAGAATTTGTTTATATTAGGATGAAAGAGTTTAGCATATCCAAGCAGAAAGAACACAGGAGAAAACAGAAACAGCCACTCTTAACTGATTCTCTTTTAATGATCAATTTATATCATCTGGGTAAAGATCCCTAATGCACTTAATTCTCAGAGCACTCATTCAGTGACTGCTATTTTTAATTAGGAAAACATGGGGCATGCAAAGGCTGAGTTGCCAAAGGTTACAGAATTAGCTGAGTCAGGATGTAATTCGGGTTTCCAATTTGAAGGCTACTCACCACAAAGCAAAACATTGTTGGGTACTTTCCAGTGACATGTTGTTGCTTATTTGTTTTGTGGGGCTTTGTCTTGGAAAACTAAAAACCAAATATTAAATCATGAAAGAATACTTATTCCTAATTGTGTGTTCTAACATTGGCCATAACTCTTTAGACACAAGCCCTCACAAAAGTAAGGCCTTTCCTCACATTTGTCTGAGTTCATGACGGTAAAGGTCCCTACCTCTTCTAAACACCCCCCTTTCTGCTGCTGTTGGTAGTATCTCATCATCTGTAAGAACACGGTGTCTCTCAGAGATAATTTCTATTGCTAGCCCTTCATGCATTATTTCATTGTGGAATATTATTTTAGGATGTGTGACACTTGTGTATGCTGTGAAATATTTGTTTAGTGATGCAAAGATGTACTGCATTCTTTTATGTTGATCTGTTTAACTCCATAAAGCTGTGTTACTTTGCCTGTCTAAAACACAGGATTGGTCTAACAAAGAGCTGAACAACCAATAGCAAGGCAGGAGAAGAATAGGTGGGGTTGCCAGGCAGAGAGAATAAATAAGAGGAGAAATCTAGACTCAAGAGATGAAAGAGGAGGGAGGAGCAAGAAAAGTAGAAAGAGAGGAGGACACCAGGGGCCAGCCACACAGCAAATCATGGAGTAAGAAGGAAAGACTTATAGAATGAAGAAAGGTAAAAACCCCAGAGGCAAAATGTAGTTAAAGAGAAAAGGGATAATTTAAGTGAGAAAAGCTGGCTAGAAACAGCCAGACTAAGGCTGAGCATTCATAAGTAAGAATAAGTCTCAGTGTATTTATTTGGGAGCTGGGTAGTGGGCCTCCAAACAGTGAAAAAAAAATTCCCAACTACATTTACTTCCCCTTGTACAATAATATTCCCAATTCAAAAGGTGTATTAAAATAAAATTCCCTGGGGCTGGTGAGATGGACCTGTGGATAAAGGCACTTGTCAACAAGCCTGATGACCTGAGTTAGAGTCCCTCTAACCTACACGGAATAGAACTGACTCCACCAAGTTACCCTGACTTCCTTATATACAACATGCCATGCATAAACACACACACAATAAACACATGCAATAAAAAGCATTTAAAAGAAAATAAATTCATTTTTGAGACATAGTGTTTAGGATACTATCAAACTTAAAAATACATAATTATTTTTGAGGACAAAATTTATACAGAAAGCACCAATGTCTGCTTCCCCTAAGGCCATTCCAACTTCTTCCTTGCTAATACAGCCTTAATTTCATTTGGTTGGTAAGATACCTCAGTAAAGGAATCATGACTATTCTATCTAGTGATGTCATTCCCATTGCCAGCAACTGCTGTTGGTTAGGTATATTGTCAAGTTCTAGTAAGTGACACACTGTTAGCATCCAGGCACACCTTGGCCCCACCCCTTGGGAACCTGGCACAGTGTGTCATGCCTTGTGCCATGCCTGCCTGCATGGCAGACAGTACCGTCCCTTTAAAAGACAAGCCCCGCCTACTGCTCTCTCTCAGGAGGCAGGTCACTGTCTCTGTCTTTTTCCTTCCCTCCCTCCCTCCCTCCCTTCCCACCCAATAAACTTCCTTCTCATTAAATCCTATATGATGGTGTCTGTCCCTTGCCATGGGATCCACGGTCCCAGCCCCACCTCATGCCGGCATATCGTTACATTAGTGTCTTGACTCAGGCAGGTAGGATTTGCTGAAGGAGGCCCAAGGCAGAGCACAGGGCATGATGCCCTGTGCCAGGTTTCCACAGGGCAGGGCCAAGGTGTGCCTGGATGCTAACACATACAAAGAAGTACACTGGTGGGTTTGGTTGGAGGAAAATTAGTAGGTCATATTTGTGTATCCTTGTCTTCCCTTTCTACTTAGCCCTCTTTCTTAAAAGTTGGGATAAGAGCATCACCAGCACTTGATGACAGTGGGAAGATGGGAAGTACTGGACCCTTCCTCCTGTTCCTTCTACTTTCCTGATTAATTTTATACCTTACATAAAAAACCCAAAGAGCGAAAGAGAGGAAAAAAGAGAACATTGTTCATTTCACTTGATTTTTCAAGTTATGAATGCATATATTCTAGTTTATAACTGCCAATAAATGTCACTTAAAATAGGTAGAAAAAAAATCAATGATTATAAAAAAGCAAATGGTTGATAATGCAAGTGCTGTCTTTTTAAATCAAAGAACATCCCAGGGAAGCAGCCTGGAGGTGTTACTATTCTGAAAAGCAATGAAGCAGAGGCAAAACAACACTCTCAACCATTTTTGCTTTGCCATTTCTAAACTCATAAACAGAGTAACTGAGAGGTCCAAACGGTGAAGATTAAAAGCTGACAGTTTGAAAGGTTTAAGGGCTCAAAGTCCGAAGTACAAAGCCACCACAGCAAAGTGAATTTAAATGGACTGATCCTGGAGAAAGTGCTTCGGTTCCATGCCACTCTACCCCTAAAGTACTTAGGATTCCCAAATGAGTAAGCAAAAGGCAAATAAGCAGTCATTATAATAACAACAGAGCTGTTAGCAATCTTAAGGTGCTAAAAGAAGCAAAAAGAGGGGGTGGGGTGCTGGAGAGATGGCTCAGAGGTTAAGAACACTGGCTGCTCTTCCAGAGGGCCTGAGTTCAATTCCCAGCAACCACAGGGTGGCTCACAACCACCTGTAATGAGATCTGGTGCCTCTTTAACTTGCAGGCATACATGCAGGCACAACACTGAAACATAATAAATGAATCATTTTTTTTAAAAAAAGCAAAAAAGAGAGCACTAGCACCTACCAATGAATACCTCCCATAAAAGCAGCAGTTTCCTACCCCCCCAAAAAAATTCTCAGAAGCAATGCCCTAAGAATAAAATAATTCTAAGAGACCAATTAACAGAAAGTTAAAACTATGTTGCAAGTTCTCTTGCCAGATCCTAGATTGCCTGTCCCCTTCGTAAAAGTGAGAAAGTACTCTGGTGCATATATTGCTTAGCAGCATTCCACCATTATTTGTACATAGTATCCAGTCAGTTAACAATTACAGGAGCCAAAGCCAAAAAGATCCAAAAAGAGAAGAAAAAATTAGGCAAGAGAAATGGAACCAAAGATGATTCGGGCACTGAAATTCTTAGACACAAATGTCAAGAAATGTGGTTAATATGCTCAAAAAGGCACACAGTAATATGAAGACTTTCTCAGAACATGAAATACACTTAAATAAACTGGGATTCATAGTAGAAATAACAATATATTACTGTAATACGATATTGTGTATTATAGCATGTATATTATGAAATGGCTACACTCCAAAACCCCAAATCCTTGAGACTACTAAATGCTGATGAGAAGGTAGGCAGCAGAAACTAAACCAAAATGACAGGTACTTTAGAATACAGTTGGGAAATTTCCTATATTAGCTGTACCTTTTCCGTAAGATTCGGCTATAATGTTCCGAATATTTATTCTAGTTAGGTGAAATATTCACATGAAAATGAAGAAATACACAAAAAGATGGAAAATACAGGCGAGCTCAAGCATCACAGTAACCACCACTAGTAACCGAAATCTGAGGAGAATGGGGAGAAAACTGTAGAAATGCTTGGGATGGCTCATCTTGGTTATCAACTTGACACAGCTGGGAAGAGGGACCCTCAATTGCAGAACTGCCCCCATCAGATTGGCCTGTGGGCATGTCTGTGGGGCCATTTTTTTGATTACTAACTTACTTACAAAGGATGGGCCAACTCACTGAGGGTGGTATAAGGAGAGCGGCTGAACGAGCGTCTGTGGAGAGTAAGCCACCGGCGACACTCCTCCATGGTCTCTGCTGCTGCTCCTGGAATGCTTGCTTATGCTCTTCTCTCTCTTTTTTTATTTTTTTTTTTTGGTTGGTTTTTTTTTTTTTTAAACTTGGTTTTTTAAAACATTTTCATGTGACTATTTCACCTAACTGGAATAAATACTTTGGTACATTATTGCTGAATCTTATAGTTATAGTATACAAAACTGCCAAGCTATCTTCCAGAGTATCTGTCGTTTTGATTAACAGTGCCTTGGTACTGGACCAGTTTTGCATATGGGAAAAAACAAATCTAAATTCTTATTCACATTACACACAATTAAATGCAAGCAGATTTTAGATCTAAATATGAATGGCACAAGAAGAAAACAGAATACTATCTTTGATCCCCTGAAGTACCTGAAATCTTTATTTTTAAATAACAGATTTTGGCTATGTGAACCAGGCTGGCCTTAGAGTCTCTATCCTGGTCTCAACACCTGGAATTACATGTGTGTACCATCATACCCAATTTAGAAGAATCATTAACAAGAGCACAGAAAGTAAGAAGAACAAAGAAAAATACTAACTAGACTTCATTAGAATCAATGGCTTCCCCCAAAACATCTTACTAAGAAAATGAAAGGACACACTTCAGAGTAAGAGAAGACATTTCCAATAAATGTATCTGACAAATCAGAATATATAATGGGCTTCTATAAAATAGGCCGACTGACCTAGCACTTCTGGAGACAACCTAAAAAGCCAAGTCAACATATATAAGTGCATTTCAACTCCCAAGTCATCAAATAAAAGCTCAAAATGAGAGAACAGTTAAAATGTTTAAAACTGGTAATACTTTGGTACTTGGTAAAGATGTTCAACTAAACTTGCACACACTCTAGACAGAAATAAGCACGCCACAATGTTGGGTATCTCTGACAGTATGTGATGACGCTGACACATACACACTCTAGATTTAGGTATTGCACACTAAGTACAACTCCAGATGAGTTACATTACTTCACGAAAACATATGCACTTACATATTTTAGCAGTACTATTAGCAAAAGCTAAAGTCTACAATGAAATATATAGAATAACCAGACTGCAGTATATTTATAAAATGAAAAGCTACACAGCAATGGAAATAACCACTGCCGTATGCAACAACACAGATAATCTCAAAACAATTAAGAACATGAGATAGAGTTCACATTATGACCCCACTTACAGAAAGTGTAAATACCCACTAAATCAGTCTAAATGGAAATCAAATAATAGTGAGAGGAATCTAGGTAATGCTGTTTCTTAACTAAAGGGAAATTACAGAACTTGTTTATTTTGCAGACAGTCATCTGTTTTCACGAGATCAATGTAATGGTTGCATACCTCTCTGAATTATACTTAAATTTGAAAATTTACTTCAATATTGGGAGATTTTGGAGGTAGTAAAAATATTTTAGGATAATACTATGAATAAGGTCACTGAAATGGATACTTTCAAATGGTTAATTTTAAGTTCTGTGAGTCTACCTTGGCTTTAAAAAGTTACCCCAAATGTTAGTCTCAAAAAAACAGAACAAAAGCCTCAAAGCATATGCACTGGTAGATTTCATGCCTACAGTTCTCAGTCGTCATGCTGCACTTACCAACTGCTGTGTCACCGTCTAACAAATTGTCATCTTCAGAAGTCTGAAAGTCCATAATAGCACCTGCTCCATCTAAGAGCTCCTCATCGCTACTGGCGCTTGTTATGCTGTTGTAGCTGTTTCTATAGTAGCCTCTATGGAACAGCTGCTCAGACTCCATTTAGCTGTCTGGTTATCTGGAAAAAAGGGGAAAATGGCTTCAACATTTTCCCAACATATGACAAAAATCATGTATTCTAACATTACAAAATGAAAGCTACGGTCTTTGTATTAAAAATACTAAGTTCAGCCACTGTAACAAGGGCTCCCTCTATTATGCTAAGTGCCGAGGGATGGTTCAATTCTTTCTTCTCACTATGCAAGTGTCAAAAAGACAGAACTCCTTCAAGCAGCACTGTAACAATCTTAAGATCCTCTAAGTTTAAATATACCAAGTGCAGAGGTGCACTTACAGTGTGCAGCTTGCTGCACAGGACAAGGAAGAATCAGAGTATGCAATCACTTATGTGTACATGGACAGGACAGGACTTTGCAATGGAAAGGCCCACAGGAAAGACAACAAATTGCTGAAATTCCAAGTCCTTGGGATTTTACCTCAGGCAAGTACTACCTAATTTTTAAAGTTAACATTGTAAGTTAAAATCTTTTAAATTAACTTGAAAAATTTAAGTATTGGGAGCCCAGGGTCAAACATTAACCAGGAAAAACTGAAAATTGTTCATTTTTTTCAACAAAGGTAAAGCCAAATTATTATTTTCATTCTTTATATACCAAAATAATACTCCTACATCTTTTTTTTCGAGACAGGATTTCTCTGTGTAGCCCTGGCTGGTCTGGAACTCACTCTGTAGACCAGGCTGACCTCAAAACTCAGAGATCCGCCTGTCTCTGCATCCCAAGGCGTGTGCCACCACCGTCCAGCTCATTTAATATGTCTACTCCAGGCTCACTATCAAGATGAGAATTAAAAGTATGCTGACATGTGTGGGACTCATCAACCATAGAGGGAGTCAAACTAGTAAAGCTTACAAAACAAGACTGACTAGAAAAGTCACATAAATACACATAGAACACGAAAGAATCAAAGTTCCCAAACTCAACCAAGACTCAAGAGTTCTTAGACAATGTCACCTCCTTGGTCCTTTTCTTTCTATATGAAAAAACGAGCATGACAGCGTCTTAACAACAAAGGTGTTCAGAATCTACAATTCAGTCTTAGAAAACCATACACTACTAAAACAATAGCTATCTTAAAACTAATCTGTGATATAATTCCCTTAAAGATTCCTTCAAAAAAAGAGCCTGTCTCTATTCTCAGCACCTAGCACAGTTACTGGAACAGAATATAGGCAATAAATACCAATTTCCCACTAAGCTGAGCTCAAAGGGAAATGTGTTCAGTTTTCAGCACATACAAACCCTTTGCAGCAACTGTAAGCTGGCCTTGAGATAAACAACTTTGGAAATAAATTACAAAGAAATATTTGCTGTTCTGAAACTTTAAAAATGCCTTGATTATTTCTTCTACCAAAAGAACCTAGTATAATATTCTAAGAGTGTTAATGTATTACTTAAATCAATTTTGTATAGTACAGGGTAGCTTGAAAGCATATTTCCTATATAGTAATGAAGATCAGATTCCCAGAGATAAATTCTAGTGTGTTGTAATAAAATTCTAATGCTCTCTGCACAAGTACCTTGTCGGCCTCTAACTTGATCTTTATACTGCATACTGCAGCCAGCCCTAAAAGAGAGAGAGAGAGAGAGAGAGAGAGAAGAAAGGAAGGAAAGGGAGTGACTAGTAATGTATACCTATTCTGTACACTAAAATATTTTAATTTTCATATTTCTTAAGAGACAAACTCCTTAACAAAGCAGAGAAGCCCCAGGCTGGCAGTCCCAGCCCAGTTCCCAGCCGCATTCTGCAGTGTGCGCTTCTTCTAGCCTCGGGACCACTCATCTCCCACTTTCTCAGTCCTATCAGGACCTTACCTGCCTCCTGGCCCACAGCCACGATGTCTTTGCTCTGGAGCACACCCTCTCCTCTTCATCTAACTTGCTACTCATTCTTCAAACCTCACATCAAATATCCATTAATTAGCTAGGCACCTGGCACATTCTTGTAGGAACCTGAAGCAGGATTATCCAGAGTTCAAGCCAACCTCAGGAACATATACCATCTCAAAACCTCAACAACTAACAAACAAAAGCATCACTCTAGTCAGTAAACACATCTCTCTAGCGCTTTCATTACACTTGACAAAAGTGTATTAAATATGAGCCAATAATAAGCTATAGGAGCTATTACTCTCTCCACTTAACAGTTGAGACACAAAAAATTTAAATAACTTAACCAAAAAAAAAAAGTCTCCCCTAGTACCTGAGTCAAAGTTTGCCTATGTTAAATTTTCTATTAGTTCTTTCAGTTCCCATTGTATAGCACTGACCACAGCTTTATGAGATTTTATTAATTTACTGATCTTCTGATCTAGAATGTATCTTGAAACCAAGTAATGCTCAATTTTTGTTTTTCACTACATAGTCAATGGTTAGCAAAGTATGTGGCATACATATCAGGTATTCAATTTGAGTACTGTTTATTTTGTTTTGTTTTTGTGAGATGGTTTCATTCTGTAGCCCAGGATGGTCTACCACATAACAAAAATATTTAATCTTGATAAAGTTCAATTCATCAGTTTTCCTCTATGGATATTACTTTTCTTGTTAAAACACATAAATACTTCCTAGACTGATTTCCCAAAGACCCTGCAAGCAGGTAACTTAAGGGAGCTTTCTGGTTCTCAATCAACTTCTGTTTCTCCTATAAAGGCACCTGTGCAGAGTCGAAGGTAATGCTAAGCTCTGAGGTGTGTCAGTCAACTATGTCTGGCTGGTAAGCTAAACAGAGAAGTAGGCCACAACCAAGCAAAGATGCAAACAAAACTCTCCATGTCAGCGACCAGAAAGAAAGACCAAAGTCGCCAAAGCAATGATGGCAGAGAGGGAAAGCCTACCCATCTGTAGGTAAGACACATCCCTATCTACATTGTTGAAAGGTTTTATTAGCAAGGCAAGGAATACCTTTCTACCACTTAACTGGTCAGGGAGGCCCCAGAGGTCTCCAGAACACAGGCTACCGTACATGACTACAAGATCCTATTGCTGAAGACAGCATCTACTTTGGCTGCAGAACCCAGAGCAATGAATCCTAAATTGACCGGAAACTTCCTCCTTAATGATTAGCTTTCGCAGTGCTGGAAGGTGCTAAACAAGCTACTGCGGCAGAGAGGACATCCATGGTCTTACCCAACACTGGACCGTTCATGCTGCAGAGCCAACCTGCCAGGCAGATGTGCCCACTAGTGCAATAGAGCATGATTTATTTTTTTAGACAGTATTACTTTCTATAGCTCTGGCTGTCCTAGAATTCAATCTGTAGACCAGGCTGACCTCAAATTTAGAGATGCACCTGCTTCTGTCTTCTGAGTGCTGGGATTAAAGATGCGTACCACCACTGCCTGGCAATGGTATGGCTTTTAAGAGATAATCAAGCACTTTCTGATTAGATCTGAGGCCTCCTCTGACAGAGGAAATCTCATGCCTGGCACTGAGTCCTGGTCAAAAGCTGTGGCTCGGGAGGTCACAGGCCCAAGTGTAGAACCTGCTATTCTTATTTTGACAGTTGTGCTGTCAAATTGCCATCAAAATATTTATGTTTACACCCACATATGCTTCTTTCTGCAGTGGACAGCAGTCAATGGAGACATGTAAAGCTAAAGTGCTGAGATGCGAGACTGAGTCCTTAGCCCTACACTGGACAGCTACATGCACGCACACCATACCACTAAGGCACAGAGAGCTGGAAGATGGGAAGGAGTGCTGCGGAAGCTTTCCTCTGTCTAAGACATGGCAATCTCACTCATGAACTCACAGAAGCTGTGATTACTTGCATATGACCTGTACAATATCGCAAAAGCCCAAATCTACTCCAATATAGATGGGGTAGATGATCTCCAGGTCTCACCCCTCACTAAGAAGCTGTTGGCAGTGGATATGAATAGTTGCTGGGAGAAAGAGAACCATTTTGTGAGGATATATCCACTGGTAGATTTGTGCCATACTCCAGGAGATGGTCCTACACCCACACACATATGGGTAACACTAAGTGAACTCAGTGGGTGATAAGAGACAGATAAGGTAGAAAAGACGGACAGACAGAACCACCCACCCATCAACCCACCAAATGAGAGAAAAAAGAAAAGACAGACATGAGATTGGAAGGGAGGAATGTTGGAGGGGACATGGAGGGTATTAGAAGGGATAAATGAGGATAGGTAGGATCATATTTGACTATATATTATATATATGTATACAAAATTTTCAAAAACAAAAAACTTAGTTTATACTTGTCTCACATTAAAATGTGACAATTATTTTAATGATTTCAAAATAATCATTTAATCACAAATATTTATAGAACAGCTAAAAAGTACCAGAAACTGATGTAACTATTAATGCAATTTTATTGTATACTATATTTTTACAGGCCTCAGTAAACTTCAGCATACATTAAATATTATCTTCAAGGGAGATAAAGTATTTTCTTATATAGCTGATTTGTATTCTTCAAGTAAAAGCAGAACCTGACCAATAGCACAACTTAACAAAACTACAGTATCTCACTGTGGTAGATAATATGAAGCTCTTTGAGGTAGTCTGAACGTTATTGGCCCCCACAAGTTCATAGGGAGTGGCACTATTAGGAGGTGTGGCCTTGTTGGAGGAAGTATGTTACTGTGGGGGTGGGCTATGAGGTCTCTTATGCTCAAGATACTGCCCAGTGTCTTAGACCACTTCCTGCTGCCTGTGTAAGATGTAGAACTCTCAGCTACCTCCTCAGCACCAGGTCTGCCTGCAGGCCATGATGTCTCACCATGATGATAATAGACTGAACTTCTGAACTGTAAGCCACCCAAATTAAGTATTTTCCTTTATAAGAGTTGGTATGGTCATAATGTCTCTTCACAGCAATAGAAACCCTAACTAAGACACTCCTTCCTTTTTTTTAGAGATATTTTTGAGTCTCAAAAAAGGTACATAAGATTGGGGGTGAGGAGGGTTACCTGGGGAAAAAGATGGCAAGCCCTGAACGTCCAAGCTGAGGCAAGAAAAAACATCTGCAGGTAGGCACGTGAGCTTCTAGCTTTGCAAAAGCTTGATGGTCAGCATGCTCGGGAAATTTACCACACGATATAGACTGCATTAGGGGAAATTTACCACACGATATAGACTGCATTAGGGGAAATTTACCACACGATATAGACTACATTAGGGGAAATTTACCACACAATACAGACTGCATTAGTTAAAAGTATTTATTTAAAAAGTTCTTGAGAAAACCTATATGAACATTAACTTGATAAACAAAATCTATGAAATGTTTCTCAAATTTACTCTGTCAAGGAATGAATCTCCCACCATGAAACACTTATAACAGTCTATGGTACCAGAACCTTAGAATACTTGTAGAGGGGGCTGGGGAGATAGCTGAGCAGTTAAGAGCATTGGTTGCTCTTCTAGAGGACCCAGGTTCAATTCCCAACACCCACATGTCAGCTCACAACTGTCTTTGTAATTCCAATTCCAAGGGATCTGACCCTCACACAGACAAATGTGCACATGAATAAAGATAAAGAAAATATTAAAAAAACACATGTACAGATGTTGACTTAAATAAAACTCATGAGAGGCTATAGAACAGCTGCAAAAAGAAGGCAAAGCCTAAGCATGAATGAATGAGAGCGTCTGATTAAATGAATGAGAGCGTCTGATTAAATGAATGAGAGCGTCTGATTAAATGAATGAGAGTATCTGATTAAATGGAAGCAGAAAGGGTGGAATAAATGAAACCAATTTGTGGATGAAATTCAGGGTAGAGTCTAGCATAGTCGAGGCCCTGAGTTCAATCCCAGCACCAAAAATAGTAGCCGTAATAAAGAATTTTCAACCATTGTAAAAGCGGGAAAGAATATCTTTTAAGGTGTCACACAGAAGCAAGATCAATAAATCTGATCTAGAGCCGGGCAGTGGTGGTGCACGCCTTTAATCAGTGAGTTCGAGGCCAGCCTGGTCTACAAGAGCTAGTTCCAGGACAGGCACCAAAGGTACAGAGAAACCCTGTCTCGAGTAAAAAAAATAAAAAATAAAATAAATCTGATCTATTGAGAACTAGGGGGGAATTAAGCAATAACTCTAAAGTCTGTGTTTCTTCTCCACATTTAATGAAAAGATTTCACTCCTTCTAAAAGTAGGGAAGTTAATGAAAGGAGGAAGTAGAGGAACAGAGAAAAAGAGCAGGTGACATGTTCCTAGGACATGAGGACAGGAGTGGACACCAGGCGGCAGACCCACTGGGATCACCTTCAGGAGGATACACCACATTCTCTTCCCATCTGATTCCACACGGAGGGGAAATCTTTTCTCTTTTTCTATCAAGGGATTACAAAGCAAAGTGGGAAGACATACTAAACTGAAATGAAACAAAACTAGTTACTAATCAATATTAGCTATTAATAAATAATCAACCTTTATTTCTAGGTCAGTAGGAAGTGGAAATTAGATATAAATCACAATTTTAGTAAAAAGTTTGAGATATATCAAATTGAGGCATCATTGAAGGTGATATTTATATACTAAAGTACAATTACAATTTATATACATCAGAAGGAATTTAATAATTTGAATTAACTGAGAACTATTTTAATAAGCAATCTTTTTCTAATTTTATTAGTTTGATAGTTTCACGTATCTATATAATGAAGTTTAGTCATTTTCAGCCCCATTTCATTTTCTCTCTTCTCTCTATCTGGAGCCTTTCTTCTTAAGTAAATGTAAAAGAAAAATTGTAATATATGTGTATGTGTGTATATGCAGTCTTAAGAAAAATTGTAATATATGTGTATGTGTGTATATGCAGTCTTTTGAGGAAAATTAAGATTTAGAATAATCAGAGAAATCACTATACAACAGAAATTGAATGTACTATATATTAAGACTATCAGCATTGGGTATGGTTCAATTTGAAAATAAGTACCCAAAGTAAAATTAACCTCTCAAATTCTTTTTATATAATTATTTTTCTTAGCCAGAGGTCCTAAGTTCAATTCCCAGCACTCACGTGGCAGCTCCCAACTGTCTGATCTATAATGGAATCTGACACCCTCTTCTGGTGTGCAGAAGTACATGCAAAGCACCCATATACATAAAATATATAAATAATTTTTTATAAGGCCAAAAAGTTTAAAAAAATTTGTTCTAAAAAACTTTGTCCTAAAGGGTGGGGGACAAAAGAGCAAGAATAAATTGGGGAGGGATTACTGATTAGATCCATTGGGTTATAAAGACAGAATTTATCACATTCCAAGGTAAGACAATAATCTAACTAGTCTCCCAAAAGTAACATTACTTGTTTTTTTAAATTGTTACTGTTTACTTAGCATGTTGTGTCGAAACTGCATCTTATATTTTAGTTCAAAAAACTAAGTAATTAGCTCCCTGAAGAATATTTCTTAATGTTACAAATTCTTTTAAGTTAAATACTATTACAAAAGTCAAGATATGAAAACGTAAGTGTCTATCAACAGATACAGTGAACAACACTGCGTGATCTCACCAACATGTGGAATCTAAGAGTCCAGTTCAAAAGCAGAGTAGAAATGGTGGATCTCAAGGGCTTGCAAGTCTGGAAGCAGGGGAGGGTGCTGGTCAAAGGGCACAGGTTTCGTTGCCTAGGCAATTAGTGACCTAATTGCACAGTGAGCACGGCTACACATGATGAGCTGCAGGCCTTTACACTGCCACCTCACACAGTGTTTCCCCCACATACACATCTATGTGGGTTTGACTTAATGTCTCCACAATGGATACTTCTACCAAAGTACCACTTTGTGCCTCAAATATACACACATAAGTACAATTTGAAAACAAGAACAAGCATCGAGAAAAGGGAAAATTAAGCACTGCATAGTTTTTAAAAGGCAGGGCGGAAGGAATCCACAAGTATAGGACTCATAATAAGAAGAAAAAAATAAAACAATAACCCAATTTAAAAGCTGCTATGGAAGGTCACGACTTTAAAGACGGTTTTCATGACTTTACAGGGCCTCTTCAAGCACTCTCGTGAGGATGGGAAGAAGTGGTTTACTTGGTTCCCTCCCAGCTGAGGCAAATCTCTGAGGTCCGTCATGACATGAGGTTCTCCCTACACGTCGTACTCAACTAAGGGACACTTCACAAGAACTGCAGCTGAATGCCTAAAAACAAAGACAGCTGTGCACAGAAAGACCAACATAAAGTTCATCAAAACAGCAGTGCTGGACACTTCCCTTTTCAGAACAACACTTACAAGAGTTTCTACAATTGTACGTCCCTTTTATGAGTTATAAACGGATGGACCTATGGTGGCGTGTCTCACTCCACCTTTTTCCGTGGAGTGTCCCCTAGTAGAGCTTCAACAGTGTAGCCGTTGAGGACTGGAAGCCAGAGCTCTGGAATGCCACTGCTGAAGGCTCAGTTCTGACACTTATTGCTGTGGGGCCGTAGGAATAATAACTAAAATCTTTCTCAAATTTCCACACCTATTAAACGGACAAAGTGAATGTATCTACTTTGTAAGACTGGTGAAAACTTGAGTGCTCTCCGTGTGTGTGTGTGTGTGTGTGTGTGTGTGTGTCTCACCCTAAACCACAGAAAGTACTCAATTTACATATATAAGGCAGTGTCCTCTGACAATTTTGACTACAAAGCAAGTTAGAAATTCCACAAAGCAGGGATAGTGGTCAAACCCACAGGATACAGCTTTAATATGCGACCCACCACAGAGATCAAATCTGGCTTCCGGAGAGGTCTTAAAATTATTACCAACATGTCACAACAGGAAACAGAAAGTCTATCACCAACATGACTTGGACAATTGCCATTTTCTACCACAATCCCAGAACTTTAACAAATCTGTTCTTCTGAACGATATTCAAAACCAGGCTAATTCCTTAAGCCTTCACGAGGCACATAAGACAGCACTACTTCGAAGCAATGACCAAAGTTATCCAGACCTCTTCAAATAGCTGGAGCTGCCGCTCAAAGTCTTTGAAGTAGCAGAGAGAGAGGAAGGGGTGGGGGCTGAATGCTATCTGTAATTCTGCCAACACCATATGAAAATTTCTCAACTTATTCAATTTGAGAAACTACCCATAAGTCATACGCCTGATTTTAGAGCCATATAAAATAGGACATCGGCAGAAGCAGCGCCTTTTGAGACTGGCCAACAACATACACATAAACACTGGACTTCCTGAATACATTCCCGAACTGAAATCCTGTTTTTAAGACATGTACAAAGGTTTGTAACACTGATCCAAAGAAAATAATCATGTAAATCTTCATGGGCGAAAAGCATATCCTCAAAGTGTCAATTATACATAAGCCACAGTGGTAGAGAAGGCACTGAATACAAGGGCTCAAAAAAGTTTGCAGAACTGAATTTTTGAGTTTTAGACACACACTCACAAAGAGGGGGCTATTAAAAGGCATGGCAATCATTGGTCCAGTTGTCATAAACAGTCATTGTTTCCAAAGGAAATAGAAATCTTGGTCTAGAATTAGAATACACCTGATGAATATGTAATTAACTTTCTTGTACTCTAATTTTAAAACGCCATACTTTAAATAAAGCATACCAAATGAAAAGTTCTCCAAAGTAACTTCCGGTTTGACAAGTTTACTACCAACACGCAAATATTTGCACACACACACACACACACACACACACACACACACAAAGATTTGATATGCGTTTAAGTCTAAAGATAGAAAAACTACATGTTATTGCTAAATTTGGCGGTTCAAGATTGATCCTGTCCTGGCACCTAGTTCTAATTCTTATAGGTCCTTCGACGGCTCCTGAAGGAAATAGGAAAGATTTTTAACGGGATGGACACCAGGTAGGTAGGTACCACTGTGCAAAGTGACGAGGACGCCAGAGCCGGGGCTCGCGGTCCACCGCCGCCCAGGCGTGACACCTGGCAGCTGGCGACTCACCTCGCAGCGCAGAGGCATAGCAAGCTGGGCGGCTGGTGGCTGCGCTGCCGGAGGACCCCGCATCTGCTTGAGATCGCGCGCCAGCCGCCCCGGGAGCTTCACCGGGACAGGGCTGCCGGGTGGCCGTCCCGGAGGACTTCACGGCCAGCCGGCTCGCAGGGGAAGTCACGCGTGTGCGGCCAGGTGGGACAGCGGAGGCTGGTCCCTGGGTGAAGTTCAAGCCTGCGGCTCGAGCGGGCCCTCGGGTCCACCTGCCTCTGCCCCGACTTGAGTCCCCAGGCTCACGGCGCTGTCCAGGGACTGCGACTGATCCGGAGGAGAGCAGCGCGGCTCTCGCACCTCCGCCCCCTCCAGCCTCACCCACCAGACAGCCGGCCCGCCCCGAGCGCGCCCGCGCTGAGCAGCGAGCTCTGAGATCCCACCCGGCCGGCCCTGACCCGCTGAACTGGAAGGGAAGCTGCAGGAGTCGGAGCCCGACAGGTGCGTCGCACGCGCGTGACGTCACCGCGTTGCCGTGAACGGCCGTTCGGCGTCCGGCCGTCCCAGCACTTCCTCCCAGGGCCGCGCTGGGAGGGGCGTCGGCTCCTATTGGTCGGGATGGCTGACCTGGGCGTGGCCGCCGGGAGAGCTGCTGGGCCAGCCGCTGGGCGACCCGCGGAGGCTCCTCCTGGCGACCTGGGAGCTCGTCTCGTTTCGCGAGTTGTTCACGTCACTCACGTCTTCGCTGTTGCCCCGCCGGCGTTCACGTGAAGGGACAGCAGGCGACCCCGGCAGAGAGGCGATTTCGGGAACGGGCGGTCCCCGGCATCGCGACGAAGCCTGGCGTCCCCTCGGCCTGCTCGCACCGTGAGAAACCGAAGCGGGCTGAAGCGAGCGTGGGACCCCACGATTCCCTCCAGACCCGCGCCAAATGCTACGGGGCCTGTGGTGTGCCACGGTGTCACCGTCACCTAGCCTTACACCCCGTCGCAAGGAGAAAATCCTTATAAATCCAAATCACACATTTCAAAAAAAAATAATTCTTGAAAGAATCTTAATGTACCACGTGGTCTTACATATTGGGTTCCTGTCGTCTGTCTCAATACACAGGAAACCTGTTCTTCTTGCCCAGAGAGCTGGGTTGTGACAAGCAGGAAGGTACATAAAAGCCTGTCCTTCGCCAGAGCTTGCCCAGCCTGGTGAACAAAAGGGGTGCAAAGTTTGTAACTGAGCAGGACACTGGGTGGCAGAATTAAGACGTGAGATGGTTGCGCGTCTCATGTATATTTAGTATGTTATGAGTATGTATTATCTTAATGAATATTATTTACTGCCTTGGGTGTGACTTGGGCTCTCTCTGCAGACTTGTAGCCTAATTCTTTTTTGCCAGGGGGTGGGGTAAAGCATCTAGATTTTTGTTAGACAGTAGTTAGAGCCAGCTACTCAGTCATCTGTTTTCTATAAAGATGACAGAATCCTGTGCTGTTTTAGTTTCACGGATGATTACCCTTAGACAAGGAAATTCTACTTGTACATTTGCTTTTCTGTAATACTTAACGTTCTGCATTAATTTTTGAGAATGTTTAAATTTTAAAATTTGTGGTGGAGAGGGATTGTGGCTCAGCGACATAGGGCTTCCTTGGCATACCAGGGGCTCTGTGTTCTACCTCTAGCTTTACAAAAATAAAAATCACTTTTCAAGCGACATGAGTGTAAAGAGAAGGCAAGGACATCCTTGGCACAGCGTAGGGTACGTGCTGTGATGTGGATACTTAGAGCATGAATGATATGCCGGTAGCGGTAATTCCCAATGAGGAGTTTTTAGAGACTTTCCCACAATCTCCCCAACCCGTCAGTGGGAGTGTGTGCGAGTACCCTCCTGTTCGGGTGTATTCTACAAGAGTTCTTAGAGGATAAAACACAAGTCAGTAGTTAAAGCGAAGGCTATCTGGGTTTTCTTCTAGATGCGCTAGAGAAGAGTCAACCTTGGTGCTCTTTGTAATTATTAGAGATCGCTATACTTGGCTCGTTTACTCCTCCATCCTCAAAGCCTTCGATCATAAGTAGAGGGAGTCCTCCTCTAATTTGTCGACTACGTCTAGGGATTAGTCTTTGGGGGGACTGAACAGCCTGCCTGCTGTGGAATACTCAATACAGCCGTGTACAGCATAAGGTATTGGTATGCTAGTATGCTGGAAGGGTTTGGAGACACAGAGCAGTAAGCTATCTGCATACGGTCAGTTTCTCTTTGTTGAATTTTGCTCCTGTTAGAATTGAACTTAAGTAGTAATAACCAAACCTTATTCATGTCTAAACTGACTTTTCCCTTTTCTTACCAGCCAACTAGTTGGCTTAGGCCTCTAAGAAAGGAAAAAGGAAAAGATGAACTCACAGGGGAAGTTGTTTTCTTCCAGATGTATATAATCTGTTCAGTCTTGATGCTACCTGGGCCAAAAGAAAGATAAATAGTGCCTATGACCTGTGAAAGGGCTAAGTCTTTCCCTCTGCGGGTAGTTTTCCTGCCTTGAGAGTGACAGGTTGTATTTTTTTTTATATAAATCATCTTTAAGCAATGCTTCTTGATATTTATCACAATGTTGAGCCTTTTTTAAAAATATTTATTTATTTACTATGTGTACAGTATTTGTCTGTGTGTATGTCTCCAGGCCAGAAGAGGGCACCAGACCTCATTACAGACGGTTGTGAGCCACCATGTGGTTGCCGGGAATTGAACTCAGGACCTTTGGAAGAGTAGGCACTGCTCTTAACCACTGAGCCATCTCTCCAGCCCAAAAGGTCTTCCCCCCACCCCCAGACAGGGTTTCTCTGTTTTTGGAGCCTGTCCTGGAACTAGCTTTTGTAGCCCAGGCTGGTCTCAAACTCACAGAGATCCACCTGCCTCTGCCTCCCGAGTACTGGGATTAAAGGCGTGCGCCACCACCGCCCGGCTAGTTGTATTTTTTAACATCTGGCAAAAGAGCACTAGGAAGCACATTTATTTCCTCTAGATTTTTCCTCTTATCCTGCTATGGATTTCCTTGAAATAAGAAATAGGTGTACCAGGACATTGTGGTGCAGGCCTTTAATCCCAGTCCTGGGATTGTATCAGAGTTCTAGAACATACTAGATAGGCGAGGCAGGTAGATATAAGCAGTATCAAGGACGTAGTCAAGAATGACCTTTTCCTGTCCTTTGTCTTTTTATGCCTAAGGTAAATCAAGTTCTCTTGAGCAGCTTTGCATGCCTGGTTACTTATGAGGCCTGTGAGGTAGCAAATAGTTTTCTAGTTTCATATGATTCCTCTCTAAAAAAATCCTTCCCTGTGAGACTGGAAAAGATTCCATTTTTTTCCATGATATTTATTGAGCTCTACATTTTTCTGTGCTCCCCTCCCTGCTTCTCCCCTCTCCCCTTCAAACCTCCCCCAAGGTCCCCATGCTCCCAATTTACTCAGGAGATCTTGTCTTTTTCTACTTTCTACTTCCCATGTAGATTAGATCTCTGTAAGTCTCTCTTAGTGTCCGCATTATTGTCTAAGGTCTCTGGGATTGTGATTTGTAGGCTGACTTTCTTCATGTTTAAAAACCACCTATGAGTGAGTACATGTGATAATTGTCTTTCTGTGTCTGGGTTACCTCACTCAAAATAATGTTTTCTAGCTCTATCCATTTTCCTGAAAAATTCAAGATGTCATTTTTTTTCTGCTTTGTAGTACTCCATTGTGTAAATGTACCACATTTTTCTTATCCATTCTTCGATCGAGGGACATTTAGGTTGTTTCCAGGTTCTGGCTATGACAAATAAAGCTGCTATGAACATAGTTGAGCACATGTCCTTGTGGCACGATTGAGCATCTTTTGGATATATACCCAAAAGTGGTATTACTGGGTCTTGAGGAAAGTTGTTTCCTGATTTTTTGAGAAATTGCCACACTAACACCCAAAGGGGTTGTACCAGCTTGCATTCCCACCAGCAATGCAGAAGTGTTCCCTTTTCCCCACAACCTCTCCAGCATAAGTTGTCATCAGTGTTTTTGATCTTGGCCATTCTTACAGGTGTAAGATGGAATCTCAGAGTTGTTTTGATTTGCATTTCTCTGATAACTAAGGATGTTGAACATTTTCTTAAGTGTCTTTCAGCCATTTTAGATTCCTCTGTTGAGAGTTCTCTGTTTAGCTCTGTACTCCATTTTTCATTGGATTATATGATCTTTTGGTGTCCAATTTCTTGAGTTCTTTGTATATTTTGGAGATCTGTCTGATGTGGGGTTAGTGAAGATCTTTTCCCATTCTGTATGCTGTCATTTTGTCTTTCACAACCACATTTTTAAAAAAGCCATAAAATGATTCTCACATTTTTTGTCGCTAAAGGCTCAGCGTTTCATTGGTGCCTGGTGGTGTACATGTGTGATCCCAGCACTTAGGAAGTAGAGACATGAGGATTGCCACAGGTGTCAGGCAGTCTGGTCTATGTGTAGTGAATATAGTGAGTTCTAGGCCAACCAGGGATAGACAGGGAGACCCTATATCAAAATAAATAAATAAAAATTCTAAAATATAATGGAAAAGAACACAGGTACTGGATTGTGTAACAGTGTTAAGCATCTCTTCCATTGTTTCTGCTGCACCTTGTAGTTCAGAATATCTGTCCTGAAAGTTTCCAGCCCATTGTACTATCAGTGCCTCCTGTCTCACAGGATGAGTGATGAGATGACAGGCATGTCACCACACCTGGCCTGGGGTCTAGGCCGCAAATTCATTGTTACAGCTCAGTGACCACTTTTACCCACTCAGCCATCTTGTTGGCTATAGTATTGCCTTTAATAGGTGTTGGTTTCAAAAAGCCTCTTCCCTTGTGAAGGGTTTTATTCTCTCACAGGGCTGGATTATTTTCAGAGCAAGTTATTGTAAAGCAAAGCCAAGTTTCATGTTCTCTCTCCATGCACCCATACAGGGGACCTTTAAAGATTTTTGCCTTTAAGACTCCCTTTCAGGGTTCAATTAAAGATGCCATGGATATACCTAAAGGGGGGCTGGAAATGTGAGGGGTAAGAAATCTCACAACAGGAATCGTCTGCCCATGTTTCTTTATCCTTCTCTTCAATCCATCATCTCTCACTGTTGCATCCATTACTTGTTCTCCTTGTTCTGCATTGTTCTTCCTTGTCCTTAGATTGTACAAATGTTCCCAGTCATGCATATCCTGAAAACCAGCAATTCCCCAGCCCTAGCAGGTTCCAGGGCTAGAATTCTTTTGGCCCCATAAAAATCAGATAAGGGGTTTCTCTCTCTCTCTCTCTCTCTCTCTCTCTCTCTCTCTCTCTCTCTCTCTCTCTCACACACACACACACACACACACAGCTCCATGGGAGTGGCTAGTATACATCCAGTGAAGTCCTTAATGGTGAAAGTTTAGAAAGGAAATTAAATCATCAGGGAATTCTAGAGGGGACGGTTAGTGTGCTATGCTATGTTTATAGGTGATTAGTAAAGAGCTAAGGAGTTTATTTTCAGTAAAATTATGAATAGGGCCCAGACTGTTTAAATCAACATGCCACTTCTTTTCTCCCAGTATGCATAGAGGCTGCGAGGTAACTAGGAAACCTAGGGGAAGCTGATGGCTTTTGATCAGATAGATAGCACATACACCAGATACTGTGGTTTCTATGAGCCTACGTCTGGAATTAGACTTACTGCTCTAAGTGAAGAAGAGACCCCGGCCTCTAAATTATCGATTCTGGGCTATGCTGTTATCAACTGTTCTGATCATGGGCATTGTGGGGTAAAACCAGAGCAGCAGCTTGGGCAGGTAGTAATTCTATGTCCTTGGAGATCTGTGAATATCTTAAATGGGATGTTCTTTGCCTGGATCCTAAACTCTAACCAAATGCCTGCTGATAAAGATAATTGCAGGAAGGCAGATCTCAGCATTTAGCTAGGAGAGAGGAACAAGGCCTGGCCAGTGGGAAACTGTTCTCACTAAACAGTTCTGAAGTGTGGAAATTAATTCCCAAATATGTGACAGAAAGGGAGTCAGCTACAGTGAAAATCTACAGCAAAGGACAGCCACTTTATAACACAAAGCAATGACGCCAAAAAGCCTTGCCTTTGGTTTAGCCTTTACCAGATCCCTTGGTTCTCATAAATCGCTCATGAAAAGATGGCTGAGCAATTACTGTATGATGGTTGTGGCTTGCAACCCACCCACTTACATTTCTGTTCTTCTTCCATGTTATAATGCAGCTTCTGTAGAGTAAAAGGGACAACTGGAGCAGTAAACTGACCAATCACTGAGCACCCAGAGTCAGAGAAAGAAACACACATTGTATTTGAGACCTGAGCCAGGAAAGAAACATCTTTATCCCTGAACTCAGAACTAAAGACATGTATGTGCCCTGGCTCTGAAATTAGTGTCAAAGAAACACACTTAGTCCCTAGAATCAGAGCCAATGAAAGAAATATGCCCTGGTTCTAATTTAGGGTCAAAAAGCTATAAAGGACCAGTGAAAGAAACACAGTTTGGCCATGAAGTGAGAGCCATCTCCAACAAGAACAGCTAAACTGACCAATCCCTGATCAGGGAAAACTAACCAATCCCCTGTCTCCCTCGGAAAACTCCGCCCCTAAGAAGTCCTATATAAGTTTCTCCACCCCTTCAGTTAAGAGCTGCCATTAATCCCTCCATGGCAGAGGCAGCGACTCTCCTGGATTCCTTCTTCCCAAATAAATCTCTTTCTCAAAAGAGTCTTGGCTTAGGGGGCTGAGCTGAAAAACCTTGCTGAGACGCTTCCTAGGGAGCCTCAGCAAGGAGGAGCAGAAAAGAACCACCTTGCTAGGATGCTCCTTAAGGGGGGCTGAGCAAGGCCAGTGGAGGAAAAGTAACAACTTTTCGCTGGAGCCAGTGGAGATTGCTATATTTCTGCACCAGGCTTCCCTTTAGCAGAGTATTAGCAGAAGAAACATATTCAGCCGGAGAAGCACATAGCTCTGCTAGGATGCTCTGGTAAGGGAACAGAGCAGAACTCAGCTGTAATGGCTCTCCAGGAGAAGAGCAGGATCCCTATATACTGCGGGGAGACCATCCCCCACCACACCCCAGCTTCAGGTAGTCTGGCTTCCCGATAGGACACCTTTCCCTCCAGGGCTGAGCTGTCTGTCCCATTGCAGCTCCAGTCTCCAGAGCTGTCCTATTGCAGCTCTAGGTAGCCTGGCTTACAATAGTCAGGACACCTTTCCTCCAGAGCTGAGCTTTCTTGCAGCTCCAGCCTCTAGAGCTGTCCTATTGTGGCTGTACCCCTCCAGAACTGTTCTATTGCGGCTCTAAGTATATCCTGGCTTCCCAGTAAGTCAGGATATCCCAATACCACTACTGTAACACATTCCCCTACAGCTTCTGTATTATGATTAGCTAAATAAATTTTCCCTTATAAGTTACCCACTGTCAGATATTGATTCCATAACACCAACAGAAAATGGACCAAGAGAGAAACCAATAAAGATACTGAAAAGAAATATAGAAATAAATGCAAATATAGGTGGTAATTTAATTTATGAAAGATGATATCTCCACTCAGGGACAAAGGAAACCACAATTAATAACTGATTCTGGCATATCTAGTTTACCTAAAAAAGAATACAAAGATAGTTTCCCTATAGTAGTTATAGAAAATAATTTCAAATGGATTAAGGCTATTAAAGCAAAAGAAAATTTAGGTTATTTGGATAACTGGGAAATGAGGATCTGCATAGCAAGAGATGAAACAGATGGACAGGACTGATCATATGCAATTTAAAATTTTTCTGCGTGGTCAAAGACACCATAAAGAAAAAGTCTTAGTGAGACCAGCAGAAACATTTGTTCTATAGCATGGCAAATGGTTCATTTATTTCATAAGCAGCTTATACAAACTGATTTTATTGTATTTAGCATGTGTGAGTGCACACATGCACACTATGTGGCACATGTGTGGGCTATCAGAGGGAAATGTGTAGAGGTCATTCTCTTCTTCCACTATGGAGGCCCTTGGGATTGAATATGGGTCAGCAGGATTGGCAGAAAGCACTTCTACTTGCTGAACCAACTCAATAGGCCTAAACTAACTTTTAGCAGCACAACATATGAAAGTCCATAGCAGGCAAAAAATGCAAAAGTTATTCAAAATGAAGAGAAATACACAGAAACTCTGAGTCCACTCCTAGGCACTTTTTCTTATAATGATAATCCAAAATATTGAACATAATTTCCAAATATGATATTGCTTTTTCCCCCACTTAATAAATTTTGGCTCTGTATGCCTTCCTTCTTTCCTTCTCTTCATTCTTGAACCATCAAGTGATGATGTGGGATTCCCCTCTGTGTGCTATGAATATGTTCTATTATCACTGATTCATACAGAAGCTGTTTCTGCCAATGACTTAGCAGAGTAAAGCCAGGTGGGAAATCGTAACAGTGATATATAGAGAGGAGGTGGAGTCAGCGAGACACCATGTAGCTGCTGAAGGAGACAGACACCAGATCCTTACCAGTAAGCCACATCCTCATACTGATACATAGATTAATAGAAATGGGTTAATTCAAGATGTAAGAGCTAGCTAGAAATATGCCTGAATCATTGGCTGAACAGTGTTATAATTAATGTTTCTGTGTGAAAATTTGGGTCTGGGCAGCCAGGAAACGAAAGTAGCCTCCACCTACAAAGTGAAGCATAACCACTTACTGAGAAGGCGCACGAATGATCTTAGTCCAAGCTACATGGAGTAGACCCATCCTTGACCTCCAGCTCACACAACTGCGAGGTTTCTAATACTTAAAGATGATTTGCTATCCAACAACGCATACACAAAGTATGGCAGTGCTTATTACACTGGGAAAACATACATACATTTGATTTAGTAAACCTACTTTTAGGAATCCTTTAGAAATAAAGTGTTCTCTCACCCCTCATCAAAGAGAGCCCTTTTCACATAAATGGAAACCATCACAGAAAACCACAAATGGACACAATGCAGAAACCCCCTGATTGTGAGGAATACATCCCAACTCCAAGGAATACATCTACATTACCTAAATCCATGACTCAAAACATTTCAGAAGGGGAGGAAAAGACTGTAAGGGGCAGAATACCAGAAACTTGGCCATGAAACAGTCTCTCTTAGAAACGGCTATATAAATGACTAGAACAATGGCATTATCAATGAACACACTAGAAATGGTATGAAATTTTAGCAGGACAATGAACGCCAGACAACTGACTGCTGGGAAAATTATCTTCTCCCAGGGATGAGTCCCTTTGATTGTTCAGTAAAGAGTGATCAGCCTTGAAGCCAAATACATTCAACAAGCAATGGGTCCAGTAGGCTCTATTTACATATTTTTGTGCTTACATATGTACATGTACATATAAGAGGCTATCAACAAGACATAGGAGGGGTTTGAGGGAGGAAAGGGAGGAGGAAGTGATACAATTCTATTTCAATTAAAAACATTTAAAAAAGAATACCGTGAAAAGCAATCTCTAAATGCTGTATACCAAAGTGAATGTCAGTATATCTATGTCATGGAAATATTTTACAAGTATATTTGTGGGTGGTGTTATTCTATGCTGGGAGGGAAGGCCAGTGACGGTGGTCCCACAAGGGGCAGCGGCAGGTGACCCAGCAAGTCCCCAGAGGCCTTGGCAGCTCTGACCCAACGGGGTGGCAGTCCCCTGCACAAGGGCAGCTGGTCCCATCACCTGAGCCCTAGTTGGGTCCCAGGCAGGTGAGAGACAGACAGATATGCCATGCAGAGAGAGTTTGGGTATAGAGTTTATTTAGTGAGTTATGGAAGGGAAGGGGAAGGGGGGAAAGGAAGAGAGAGGGAGAGGCAGCAGCCACCTCTTCAGAAGAGGGATGGGAAGAGAGAGAGCACAGGCTGGAGGAAACAGAAGATTCCCCTTGCCTAGGCAGAAGTGGGGGCAGTACTCTGGGCTTGTGTCTTAAAGGGACAGGGTACCCAGGCTAGCAGATCATAACAGGTGGCATGTGTATTTGAATCTATGGGCACACATGGAAGGGGTGTACATGTTCACATGTGTGTGTGAAGGCACGAAGTTGACATTATCTTCCTCAATTGCTTTCTGCTCTACCAAGGGTCTCTTACTGATTATGGACATTACTAGTTCTGACTAGTTTAGCTAGCAGGCATGCCCCATGAATCTCCTGTCTCTGTCTCCTGAATGCCTGGGGTACAGGCAGCCAACAAGCCTATCCAGTCTTTTTACATGGGCTCTAGAGATCTGAACTCCAATCCTCATGTTTACAGCACATACTTTATTTGCTTAGCCACCTCCTTAGCCTGTTGATCATGGGATCCTTATATTGACAAATTTGGTGTTCTCTCGAGAGATGTTCAGGATCTAATGTCAAATTCCTTATCCAACTTGTATATAATGTGTGCATCATACACCATACAATGTGTGTACCATCACCCCACTTTAAAAGATTAGGACTACTGTACATGAATACATGAGTATTCTTTAGGAGCAGAAATGTAAGTGAAGTTCAGAAACCATTCACATTAGTTTGTGCACAGAAGTGAGCACCAAGGATGGATGGTGAAAGCTTTATTTTTGTACACTTAAGACTACTAGATTGTTTCAAGGAGCAAAAGCACTTTCATTTAAAAGGAATATCCAGTGGAATACTTAAGGATAGAAAATAATTGTGCTGTAAAAATAAAACATACAGGGGTATATAAACCAGAAAGGGGAGCTCCGTGGTTCTAGAAGTGAAATTCTAGAAGGAAAGAGTATACATATTGGCCCCATTCTTTTAGAAAGCCTAGCAATTTATATTCCCAGCAACAGCTTGCCAGGAGTCTAAAGCAGTGACTCTCAACCTTCATAATGCTGTGACCCTTTAATATAGTTCATGTTGTGACCCCAACCATAAAATTATTTTCATTGCTACTTCCTAGCAATAATTTTGCCACTGTTGTAGATCATTATGTAAATATCTGTGTTTCCCGATGGTCTTAGGTGACTCCTGTGAAAGGGTTGTTTGACCCTCCCCCAGGGGTCATGACCCACATGTTGAGAACCATTGTTCTAAAGAATTATCGTCGGACATATCTGACTAGTCTTTCTTCATGCAAGCATTAAAAATGAATTTGCTTAGATTAGCAGTTGGCAGTTTCCCTGTCACTTTGTTAGACAATGTCATGTGGGTCAAACTAGAGTTGTACTATAGATAACAAAATTCCTGCTGGCTGGAGCTGGCTGGGGCTAAAGATGAGAAGAAAAAACAACAACAACAGAGTAAGTCTTTTGTAGCTGCATGGAGACTGAGGAGCTGTGTCGCAACATTTATTTTTCTAGAGCACTAGCTTGGGTGATTTGCTGTGTCACCATCTGACAAAGAAGCCCCACATCTGTCCATCTCCACGTTAGAAATAATTAAAACTCCTGGACCTAGGAAAGTTGAGTGTGTAGGGTGGGGAAAACAGAAAGAGGAGGCAGGTTTCTTTGATCTAAATCATCTGACCTCAGATCTCTGGCGAAGTCTGTTCATTCTCTCCACACTATCTGCACACAACACACGAACAAGCACAACATACAGCAACTGTGGTGGTACACAAAGACACCATCTTCCTGCTTCAAGTGTGGATTTTCCACAGTTCCGGATTTCTAGGTTATTGAGGAAAGCTTCTTGGGATGACTCTAGCTAGGTGTGTTCTCACCTGTTTCAAATTCTTTTTTTTTTTTTTTTGGTTTTTGAGACAGGGTATTGCTGTAGTTTTAGAGCCTGTCCTGGAACTAGCTCTTGTAGACCAGGCTGGCCTCGAATTCACAGAGATCCACCTGCCTCTGCCTCCCCGAGTGCTGGGATTAAAGGTGTGCGCCACCTCTGCCCGGCACCTGTTTCAAATTCTATAAATTTGAATAGTCTATTGTTCACCACTTCAGTATAAAACTTAGACACACAATAGATGTAAAGGTGTAGAAAACCTTATTATAGCTTTATATCTTAAAAGATAAAGATTAAATGATTCCTTTAACTGCCCAAAGTAACTTAAGCATACCTAATTTTTAATCACATAGATGTGTGTGCATATGTGCATAAGTGCAGGTGCTACTGCCTGCAGAGGCCGGATGCTTCAGGATCCCCCTAAAGTTAAATTACAGGTGGGTGTGAGCTAACCAACATGGGTTCTGGGAACCCGAACTCGTCTTCGTCCTAACAACTGAACCGTTTCTCCAGTCCCTCAAAATAACTTTGTAAAGGCTTTGTAGTTAAAGGAAAATTATTTGTGAACGTATGGCATCCTCAGTTAAGCAATGAGGGCTTAAATTATAAAAGTACAGTATCTGTGTACCGTGTGTGGGAGAGTTATTAATATGCTTTATTCAGTCTGAGATTCCTGAGTGAACTTCCCGCCTTCACTCAGCCTAATTCTTTCCAGTTTTACATTCTTCTTCCCACTCTGATCTCTCCCACCCTTTCTGTATCACACTCTCCCTCTGGTGCTTAGCAACTCCTGAAGCTCCACCCCTCCCCGCTCGCCCCGCCCCCTATCCGCACCTTCTTGCTAGTACCATTCTCTTCGGTCTTCACAAGCCCCCGGGTAGCCTCACCCAGTGGCCCTAACACTCTTCGACGGCCCCGCCCCTTTCCGATGCCCCGCCCCAGTCCCTTCGCCCTCCCCGATCCCGCCCAACTCGCTTCGTCCCGCCCCCAAGCGATCCACCTACCTCTCGCTCCGCCCCCTGCCTCGCCTCCTCTCTCCTCTAGGCCCGCCCCTCTGACCCCTACGCTTCGCTCCGGCTCCTCCACTCGCGGCTGTCCCGGGCCCCCTCGCTTCCCGAGTCCCGTAACCCGTCCTTCCCCAAAGCCCCGCTCCTATCATCCCCGCTAGTCCCGCCCCGCGCTGCAGGTACCGCCCCGCTCGCGCCGTCCGACTAGCCCCGCCCCACCGCGCCTCCAGGCTCCTCCCCTGCAGCACCGCTGCAAGTCGGCTCCTGCGCGCTGACGTCACACGCCGGCGACAGTGACGGGGGCCGTTCCTCTCTCTCCAGCCTCAGCCCCAGGGTTCTGGGGCGACTACGTGGGCGTCCCTACCTTGAGCCGGTGCAGTGGCCGCAGCCCGGAATCCATGGTCACTGTGGCGAGGCGGGAGGACGCGGGCGGCAGCTAGCCCCCCAGTCGCACGTGCTGCGGCTCCGCGCCCGGCCCAGCCTCCTGGCCCTGTGAAGTTGGGGGCGGTACCCAGGCACTCCCCCTGGGCCGCTGCCGTTTCCAAGGGGTGGGAAACCGCTGTGTTTGTGTCGTCCGCGGAGCCAGGACCGGTGCCGGGGGCGCTGTGCCTGGCCCGCCAGAGGCAAGCTTGACGCGTCAGCCGGAGACCCGTGCCAGGGGTGGGAGTTGCAGCCTGGGTTGTGAGCGGCCGCTGGGGAGACAGACTCGCTTTCTCTTTCAGCATGCCTTTTTCAAAGTGCACCGTGGTGCCTCTGCTTTAAGCCCTAGGGGAAGACACTGCTGCATCTAGACCGGTGCTTATGGTCGCCACTGTTATTCTGACTCAAGTCCCGTGTCATTGAGGTGAGTTGCTCGTGGGGGAAGCAAGTGATAGGCAGGATGGTGAAGTCACTGGGAGCCAGGAGACCTGTATACACGTTCTGTAAAGTGCATGGATGCCCACCCAAGTGTTTGCACGTGAAGCACCTTCAGCTCATTAAAGTGTAAAATCGGAGGACCTGTGTGTCGCTCCAAGCAGTTCTTTGATATAAAATGACAATGCAGTCTTAGTGGATGATAAGCAGTCATTTAAATGGATTAGATGCCTTTGATGTTATCTGTGTATTTTAATGAGAAAATGAATAACAGTTAACTAATTAACCTAATGTATCATTTCTCTTCATGAGTTGACACAATTTCCATGCGTAAAGTATTAAAAATTTTACTACTTTAATAATTTAGTGGAACTTTAGGGAGGGTTCCTGGAGATTGGATACAGGATTTCATTTTTTTAGGCAGGTTATCTGCCTGACCAATTTTTCATTCTCTGCTGTAAGACCTCTGAGAAGCAGAAATATTTTTATTGCCTACATAAATCACATCAGAAATGTTTGTGAAGGCTTAAAAGCCCTAGTCCGTCTAATCGCTAATGATGGGCTTTTTTCTTAAGATGCAGTAAGTAGAGATGAAGGGCTGCAGCCAAACACAAAGAGTAGTTCTTTGTTTCTAGTTTCGAGGATCTAGATGTCTGCAGTTAAAATTGTCTTTTCTAGGGAAACCCGAGTAACCTATTTTGTGGGGAAACTGGTTTTTACACAGAAAAAAGTCTGTTAGGAATCTGATAAAAGATGTGGAACTTAACCACAGAAGTTCTTTTGAGGTCATATTAATAATACATTGGCATTGTATCCCAAGTAGATTTTACTTTGTAGTCTGCTTTCTTTTCTAAATCATGGACATGATAGCTTTTCATGCATATTAAGTTTTTCTTTGTATGTTGGTAGTTTCTACCTCAAACTCCTTGAATGTTGCCTGACTATATTTACCAAGGAGAAAACACATACTGTAAAAAAAAAAATAGTAGCAATCCTCTATTTTGTTTTCTAATTTATTCTCAGTTATGAAAAATAGAGAAGGATTTTCCTCTCTGAGAAGATACATTGACCCCTTTCTACAGTTCAGGCTGTTTCTATTGTTTTGGAAGAACTGCGGTCTGTGTGTATAGATTTTGCCTGTAGGCAGTACCAGAAAATTTCTTGGCATCTGTTGTCATCTATTCCTAATGTTTCCCTTTGGGATAACCTGTCCATCAAATATCTGAAACAGCTATGCTTAATGCCTGTCAGTATGTGTTTTCCTGATTGATGGAGATGCAGTTTTATATTCATGTAATCTGACAGTTTTCACATGTTCATAATATTGTGTCAAACATTGCTTATTTGTAATAGTTCTTAGAATAAAAAGGAAGATATCCAATTTGTCTATAGTTACGGTATGTTTTTTCTGGAACATAATTTACATACTTAAAAAGCAACATGATATTGTGGCAAAACTTTAAATGTTAAGGTAAAAAGTTTGGAAATGGGTCATTTTTTAAGTTTTTTTTCCCCTCAGTGCTAAGGCTCAGTCCCAGGACCTGGTGCATACTAGGCAGCTGCTTCTGCTGCCACACTGTATCCCCTTCTGTTCAGATATTCAAGTAGGGCCAGCAAGATGGACCAGCAGGTAAAGGCACTTGCCACCAAGCCTGATGGCCTTAGATCAGTCTCCATGACCTACCTACATGGTTGAAGAAAAGAACCGACTCCCACGAGTTGTCTTTTAGTGTACACACACAGACAGTCTGTCTCTCTTTCTAAATACATACATTTTAAAACATTTAAAAATTACAGCGAAAAAATTGATTTGCTTAGTGTTCTTCCTACTTGTATGGGTATACATGGCTTATTAAAAATTTGACTTTGTTGTTTTGACTAGCTAATCAATTCTTATAGTTCAAAATTCAGACAATACAAAAGATTGAAGAATTCTCAACTGTTCACTTCCATTTTTAAAAGCAATATTACTAGTTTTTGTATCTTTACAGAACTGTTTCTTATGTAAATGTGTCTGTTGCCAACTTGATACAAATCTAGACATATCTTGGAAAAGGAGTCTCATTTGAAAGATTGCCTCAGTCAGATTGTCCTGTGCATGTCTGTGAGCATTTTCTTGATTAATGATTGGTGTGGGAGAGCTCAGACTACTGTGGGTGGTGCCACCATTAGGCACATGGTCCTGGTTGTATAAGAAGCCAGTTGGTGCAGGTGGCATATGTTATTATCTCTTCTTTCACTTCATTTGAAACTGTTTTGTAGTATAATAAATTAGTTGTAAAGTTAAACAACTATGAAGTAGGTAGCTTGTTTTCTTTCTGATATACATTGACTGCAGAAAAGGAGAACTTGTCATGTGTTCTGAAACTCATTAACCATGAATCTCATTGCTCAGAAAGGTACCTGTTGGTAGAGGCTGCTCGTTTGTTCCTGGTCGCCCAGAACCGGAATAATCACACAGAAACTGTATTTGCAATGCTTAAGTGTTTTGCTAGCTAGCTCTTATATCTTAAATTAATCCATTTCTATTAATCTGTGTATCACCATGTGGTTGTGGCCTGCTTGTAAGAGTTTCTTCCAGCATCTGTCTCCTGCTGTGGCTCCATGGCTTCTTCTTGACTCTGCCTACTCTCTCTTCCTCTATCATTAACCAATTAAAGCAACACATAGACAGAAGGACTTCCCACACCATTTCCCCTTTTCTGTTCAAATAAAAAGGTTTTAAATTTAACATAATAAAATTACATATAACAGGTACAAAGCAAGAATTATAGTTACAATATTTATATCTATTTTATCTTTTACCATAATTAAGGAAAACTATAACTTTCTATTTTTCAACTCCATCTAAGACTCCAGAAGGATATTATATTACCTAAGTAAACAGGAAGTGCATTGTAAGCAACTTCCAAAACTCTAGAATTGACAGAGACATGTTGTTGCCTGGACAGTCACCCAAAGTTCTGTAACATTGGGGCATCCATCTTTGGCCTACAGGCCCATAGTATCCAGCAGACTTTTCCATGAAGCAGGAAATCCGAAGATCTTTTGCCTTGTAATGGCAAAGTCCATCAGTTGCTTTCTTCTGTGTCCTGCAGAATGTCTAGCAGACTCTTTCATGAAGCAGGAACCCTGAAGGATGATCTCACCCTTAGGCATGTTCAGCAGTCATTTTTCTGTGGGTCCTGCATGTCCAGTTGATACAACATAACATTAAGTAGTCAAGGCAAGAGCAGTCTCCTGCCTAAATGGCCAACAAACTCCATAAGGAGCCTCTTCATCCTCTTGAAGTAGATTGGTGCTGCCAGGAGCAGATGTGTCTCATTGTCGAGAAAAGTCTAAGTTCTTAAAACATTTTAAATGCCATATTCTGTAGTCTTTGAAAGATCTGAAGAATATCTATCCATCTGAAATTTATCTTTGTACATCTAGAAAACATTACTACAAGCTTGACGATTATAGATGACTGTCTACTAACATATTTCTTAATTATACATTACATTTTAAATGAGCCACACAAACACAATACCTTAGTCAAGAGCAGAAATATACATATAACAAAACTGACCTTAAATTTGTATCAATAAACCAAGATCCATATGAATGCAAAGTATTCATCTCTATAGCATAACCCCTATAAATGTAAACAAACATTTATAAACAATATTTGGGAATTTGGGTGTAGTTCTCTCCAAACTGCTTCCTTTTGTTTTTTGGGCAAAGTAATTTTGGGGTTCATGGCAAGCCTTTGTTGGTCCATCAAACCACATAGTCTGGAAGGAATCTACAGGTTCTCATCCTCTGTGGAAAGAAAAGCAGGACCTCTTTTCCAAAGCAACATATCCTTAGACCCAAATTTTGAAGTCAAGATGTCTTTAAAATATATATGTTAGTTTAGCTGAGCAGCCCCTGAATCAAATATCTCTCTGTACTTAGCTCACTCACAGTCAAAAAATTCAAACAAAACACAATAATATACATAATCTAAACTCTCTGTGTATATCCCATCTTTACATGGATTATTTTTCTTATTCTATTAATTTTTCTACAAGTTTAATATTTTATTATGTTCATTCCTTTAATCTTTCACTGTACTCTTTTATATTATTTTTACTGGCCCTTATACTTTTTCCTTTCTCTCTCAAACCTATGAACATTTATCCAACACTGTGATCCATACAGAGGTCTTTTTTATCTGAATCTGTCTTTATTTCATATCTGTAATTATTTTCTGACCAGGAGCTCTTTTTTCTTTTAAATGCTAAGTGGGTGTGTCTAGGACAACTCTGCCTTCCTGCCTGGTTGCTCCACCCAGTCCAGCATGTGGGAAGCATGTTCACTGCCTCTGTCACCATTAAACAATTTGTAACACAACTGCTCACAGACCCCATTTAAGTGCTTGGCTTGAAAGAGCTAGAGTTCTTGTTGGCAGCATGAACTAGGAAGCTGCCATTTCGAAACTGCATGGGTTTTTTGTTTTTGTTTTTGTTTTTGCTGCTACGGCTGAATCAGGAAGACCTCTCCTAAAGGAGCCGCAGCCACCTGTGTGCGACCAGCAAACAGAGCCCATCTGAAAAAAAAATGTGGCTCAACTTTTTTTGTGTCTAGAATTCCTTTCCAAGCTCTCTAAGGTTTTATGTAGAGTTAGCTAGCACATGTTGGCATGCCAATCTGTTGGTAGAGGCTGTTTGTTCATTCATTCCTCATCTCCCAGACCCAAAATAATTACACAGAAACTATATTATTTGCAATATTGTTTGACCAATAGTTTAATTGTATTGCTAGCTAGCTATTATATCTTAAATTAACCCATTTCTATTAATCTGTGTATCACCGTGTGGTTGTGGCCTACCAGTAAGGTTTCTTCTGGTGTCTCCTGCAGCAGCTCCATGGGTTCTCCTTGACTGCCTACTCTCTCCTCCTCTATCTACTTGGAATTCCTGCCTTGCCCTATTCTGCTAAGCCACTGGCTGAAACAGCTTTATTCATTAACCAAGAAAAGCAACACATAGACAGAAGGACTTCCCATACCATTGATAAACAATGTGTTTATCATTGTTTGATGTCAATTAGAATTATTTTCTTTTTACCAAGAGCAGTAAATTTGGCTTTACTGAATTAGAACCACAAAGCTCAGTATGTGGATGGCAATAGAATAAGATAATAGGAACACTAATAGGTTCTGCCTTTTTCATAGAGTCCCTAGAAAGGAATTGGCAATTAAATTTGGAAAAAGAGCCAAACTGACAAATTTTGTTTTCTCCTCTCTTGGAAAAAAAGTCACAAAACAATGACGGTTATCAAATAACCTCTTTATGTGGCTATTATTTAATGTAATTTTATTTTATGGAATTGAGTCTTCTAAGGTGAGTTTATCATCTCTAAGTAGTGTAGTAATATGATGCTTTGAGCCTCCATGTTCTGGGGATAGCATTAAGTTTTGGCTGATTCCCAGATACCCATTATACTATGCCAGTTGATTCAATGTGGGCCATGTTTGGAATGACTTTTCCTCTCTATCTCACTGTTAATGGCTGGATTTTTATGATAATGTTTTAATTGTTCTCTTAAAGTTGCTAAAAGCATTATCATTATAGAAATTGAAATGAGATCTGATTATGTTTATTAATGTTGAAGAAGGTTCTTTTTCACAAAATTTCATAAGATATAATTATCAATTTTACTACAGGCTGGATTTTAACCTTTAGTTTTCAGGACTATAATATGAATTTTGTAACTTAGGAAAATCGAACCTTTTTAAGGGAAATTTAAAAATTTAGTATTGGTGGATGAGATGAAAGTATCCGCTTATTAATATGGTGAACTGTGGCAGAAATTTTAAGTTTCCTGGAAGCCCATTTCCTCCTAGAAGGGAATTATACATTGGAAACATGCTTGCCGTGAATGAAAACAGCAACTTGGGTGAATAAAGTATTAGTTTCAGATTAAAATAGTGAATTTTGTATTTTGCAGAAGAGAAATCTTGTAGCTGGCTGTGTTGATTACTGCTTTTATGACTTTCACATGCTTTAAGTTCTCATAACCTAGTGTATTTTTTTCTGATTTATCCTAAAATTATAATTGTTAAAGCTATTGTATTAGTCATGGTTCTCTAGAGAAACAGAATGGAATGGGTCTATATAAATAAGGGGGTTTATTAGAGTGGCTTATAGGCTGTGGTCTAGCTAGTCCAACAATGGCCATGACCAGATGGAAAAGCAAAGAATCTGGTAGTTATTCCATCCACAAGGTTGGTCTTCAATCCTGAAGAAGTAGTTTCTAATGCCAGTGAAGGAGTGCTTCAGCGGTGGGCTAGATGAGCTTGCCCACAGGAGTGAAGGCAAGCAGGCAAAGAGCCAAAGCTTCTGTCCTCCATGTCCTTTTATGTGGACTGTCACCTAAGGTGTAGCCCAGATTTTAGGATGGGTCTTCTGATCTCAAGTCATCCAGATTTGGAGTGGGTCTTCCCACCTCAAATGATCCAATCAAGAAAATCTCTCACAGGCATGCCCAGCTGCTTGGGTTTTAGTTGATTCCAGGTGTAGTCAAGTTGACAACTAAGATTAACCAAGCTACTAACAACTTTATCTTGATTGGAAAATCTTTGAAGTTTGCTAATCAAGCCAGTTCATATTAAGCCGAGTGTAGAGCTACACACTTTTATTCCAGCATTTAGGACTGGAAAAGAGGACAGTTAGTTTGAGACCAGCTTAGACCACATTAATAACTTGTCTCAAAAATAAAGTTTTTACTTTTATGACAGCTAAAGATTTCATTAAATAGTAAGGTTTTCCATACTAATAAAAGACGGTGCAAGTAGAAATGGGAAAAGAATATACAGAAAGTACAAATGTTGAATAAATATGGAAGAATTTTTTCAGATTTATCAGTAAGCAGAATTGAAATGCAGCACTGTACATCAGAAATAGGAACGTAGTGACACATGCCTTAGGTTGTTCTTAGTATATTGCTTTAATTAACCTCACAGTGATTCTTTAAGTGCATACTGTGTTTATCTACATTTATATGTGAATAAATTGCGATGCAGAAAGCAATAGTGTAAGGCAGTGCTTCTCAACCTTTCTAATACTGCCACCCTTTAATGCAGTTCCTCATGTTGTGGTGATCCCCAATCATAAAATTATTTTTGTTACTACACAGCTGTAATTTTACTACTGTTATGAATTATAATGTAAATATCTCGTATGTAGGATATCTGATATGCAACCCCTGTGAAAGGGTAGTTCAACTGCCCAAGGGGTCACAACCCACAGGTTGAGAACCACTGGTGTAAGGTCATGTGATAAGTAATAGAAACAGGACTTAGCTCTGTCTTAGTGTTGTGTGGAGACACAGTGACCAAGACAACTCTTACAAAGGAAAGAATTTAACTAGGGGTTTGCTTATGGTTTCAGAGGGTTAGTCCATTATGAAGGGGAACATGGCAGCAGGCAGGAAGGCATGGCACAGTACTGGAGTGGTAGCTGATACCTTTATAGCCTGATCCACAGGCAGGCCTGCAGAGGAAAGTGGGGCACTGGGCCTGATGTGGGCATGTGAAATCTCAAATCCCACTCCCAGTGATACACCTCCTCCAACAAGGCCACACTTCCTATCCTTCTAAAAAGTTCTTCACCTGGGGATTCAAAATGCCAGTATATGAGCCCGTGGGGCTGTTCTCATTCAAACCACCACAAGCTCTAAGGGTCCAGTGCTCTTTTTAGACATTGAAGTTTATTATAACTGCATGTATATACACAGATGTGAGTGGGGTCATGTATGCCATGCACATGTGTGGAGGCCAAACGACAATTTTGTGGAGTTTTCTCCTAGGGATCCAACTCTGGTCTCCAAGCTTGCTTATTAGCGAGTGCTTTTAACCCACTGAGCCATCTTGCAGGCCAGCTCGTTAAGTACTGCCTTTTGTTGCTTCTTTGATATTTTTATAAAGAATAGCCACTGTTGGTAAGAGTGTTTAAGAGTCGGCATTTTCTACAGTATTGGTTACCGTAGGAGATGTTTACCACTCTAGTGGGTCTGTGAACTGGAGAGAGTGGGCCTAGAGATGAGGTGGCCTGAAGTCTCATGTGATAGCCAACTTTATTCTAGCATTAGAAGTTTACACTCTGAGGGCTGAGTCACACGAGTAAAGAATACAATCACAGGAAACCATTTTCCCCACAGCAGATGAATGACAGCAGCTGAAAGAAACACACTACACCTGGAATAAACACGACAACACATCCGAAGAACAGTTCTGTGTTTTGAAAAAACCGAGGTCACGAGACTGTTTTCTTGGAGTTTTCTCACAAGCACTCGGGAATTCTCACAATTCTCACGTGCCTTCGTTCTTGGACTGTGTTCTGACAGATATTTCTGCTAGATGCTTACATAATATGTTTGCAAGCTTTAATTAACACCTGCATAGTCTTTGAATTCAGATTTTATCCTAAGAAAATCCTTACAATAAGTAACAAAATATAAGTAAAGAAATTTTACCTGCAATTGTTGAATTGTTGAAACAACTTTGAAAAATTGTCTTACTAAGCTTTATTCTTATTAAAGTAATAAAATAATGCTAATAGTTCATGTAGGAAAATGATGTAGGAATTCCTTCTGTATTTTTTGTTGTTTTCATTGGTTGAATAAAGCGACTGCCTTGGCCTTTTGATAGGGCAGAGTAGACAGAACAGAATGCTGGGGAGAAAGGAAGTGTGGCAGACGCCATGTTTCTCCGGCCTGAGGTGGACGTAGGTTAGAATCTTCCGGTAAGCCATGACCCCGTGGTGATACACAGATTACTACATATGGGTCAGTTTAAGATGTGAGAGTTAGCCAAAAAGAGGCTAGAGCTAATGGGCCAGGCAGTCATTTAATTAATACAGGTTTCTGTATAATTATTTTGGGTACACAGCAGGAGCTGGGCGGCCGGGACCAAAATCAGGCCCGCACCTCCTTGCAACAGGAAAAAGATTGTCTTTATGTGCTTGTAAGTATATTTACTATTGGATATTTCAAAGCATTCTAATAAAACTGAAACATCACTATTTCTTGTTTTGTTCTAAGTGTAAAGTGTAAGTTTCAGTCAAGATATTAAATATCCTTTTGTTAAGACTTGCCTAATCTCTGCTAATTCTTTTGCATGTAGCTACCCTATAAAAATGCCTTAAGAAAGAGCCATGGAGAAGTATGTTAGACTACAGAAGATTGGAGAAGGCTCATTTGGAAAAGCTGTTCTTGTTAAGTCCACAGAGGATGGCAGGCATTATGTTATCAAGGAAATTAACATTTCAAGAGTAAGTACATTTTTGCTTTGGTTGCAGAAGTAGTAATTTGGTCACGATAGGATATTTTATCAGAGAAATGCATAACCTAGTGCAGAAGAGTGCTATAATCCCATCAGGACCACTATGTCAGTGGAATCTGTGTGTCCTTTGAGATTTTTTCCTCTGTGTTCCTGTACTTGTATGTAGAAACATACACTTTCAGTCCTGAACTTACTGTAGATTGTGTACCCTTAGTGGGCTTCACTTACAGATTCAGTTCATTCCTTTGTAACTTACTGCTATAGTTTTTAATGTTTGTTATTATTATCGTGCTGTATTAGTAGCATTTTTAACCACTCTTATTGATGGACTTTTAACTTTATTATTTACTATTTCCTCTCATTTAAGATGTCTGGCAAAGAACGGCAGGAATCAAGGAGAGAAGTTGCAGTGTTGGCAAACATGAAGCATCCAAATATTGTCCAATATAAAGAATCATTTGAAGGTCAGATATATTTTGCAAATGTTTAAAATAAGCTCTAAGATACTTATAACTTTTGGGTATTTTCCTTTAAGGAATTATTTTGTGAATGTATTTTTAGTAAAAATACTTTTTGTTTTTGTTGTTTAATAAATATGCATGTCAGTTTGATTCTAGGATAGTATTGATAACCTTATAGCTTAATATTGACTTATTGTTATTGACAATTACTTAAGAAGCAGTATAGTACAAAAATTTGGAATGGGCAAAATTAATAACATTTTAACCTTAAATTTCCCTAAAGGTGTTTCTACTGATACTGAGAAAATGTTCTGATCTTGATTTTTTTCAAACCATTTCCTTATTTTTGATGATTTCATACATGTATATAACTTAATCATATTCCACATGCAGCCCATTGCTTTCCTCTTCCCAGCACTCCCTTCCTACTTTCATGTCTTCTCTTTTTAATAACCCACAGACTTTAATTAGGGTTACTTGCATGTGCACAGATATGGGGTGCTGGCTGAAGGAGTTCCCACAGTGTAGTCGTACCAAAGACTTCCACAATGGGGTTATTTCTTGGGCAGTTTACCAGTGATGACAACCCTAAGGAAAAATTACTTGTCCTTGCCCAGTATCCTTTAACTACCATATATCCTCATCTAGGAGTGGGTCCTCGTGGGCCCTCCCAGTCCATCCTAGAACGTGATGAACAGGCCCCATCTGCACCTAGGAGTCATCTGAATGATTCAAATGTACTTCATTTTAAAGCATTACCTGTCACCATAAATGTTCAAAAGGCATAGACAGGCATGACTACAAGTTCTCGGTTCCTCTAAGTTCACCTTCATTCGAACTCCCTAGGAATTAGTGTGGTTGACAGCCAGTGTTTATTCTTAGCCTGTTTTCTGTGCCTACACGACACGTGCTGTGTTAGGGAAACAAAGTGCTTGGTTTTTCTCTCTGCCCTGGCACCACAATTCTGAAGACTTCTGTAACTCAAAAGGTGTGGGAGTCTCCAGTAGCAAAGAAGTAGCTCTACAGTGGATAGCAGCTAGAAACCCACTAATCTAGTCCACGTCAGACACTGTCTACTTGCGGGGAGACTGGAGACAGTGTTCACACTGTTCCTATTTCAGACCCAGTAGCCAGTACAGAGCTGTGAATTTCTGCCAGATAAGCTACAAATGGATGTCCCCATGACTGCCTTTCAGATCCGATCAGCTTGCTACAGCAGCTCCCAGAACTCCAGGAAACACTGTACTTGAATTTATAACTAAGACATGCCATATATATATGTCACACCTATGTCTTTTATAATGAGCACAAATCTACACCCCAGACTGTTAGAAAACAGTAATTAAAATGTCTGGGGCTTTTGGCTTCTAAACTTAGTAGTGGTAAGGGAAAGGGTGCTAGAAATAGCCAAGCAGTACACTTGTACTGAGTTTTCTAATTCATGTCCCGTTAATGTTTTTGTCAGGTTCTTAGTTATCTCTGTCTGTGTCACTGGCTTATCTGGTTTTTGTGTTTTGTTTTGTTTCAACTTCAGACAGTTTCTAAGGTAGTAGTTTTGGGTTTTAGGGGTCCTTTAAAAGCTTGTGAGGCTATTAGTGATGAAGGGGTTTTTGTGTATCTGTAGTCTTGTGCAAATTAATCTGACAAACAGGTGGTGGTATGTTAGAAAGAATACAAAACAGATCATTACTTCTCTAACAGAGGAAATCCTTTTCTGTTAATTGTATATTTAAGTAGGTATTGATTTAAAACTGGGTGTGGTGCCACACCTGCAATACTAGTACTAGGGAGATAGAATCAGAAGGATTGTGAGTTTGAGGCCAGCCTGAGCAACATCTGGAGACCTTGACAAGCAAGCATGCAAGTAGGGGTAGATGAATGGGAGCAAAGGGAGAGGGAGATGGGAAGGAGAGAGAGAAGGAGAGAACAAATGAAAATTTGCCTCCGATGGAGATCTGAGTAGCAGAAAATATAGCTAATTATTGTACTAAATCCCCATCATTTCTCAAATTTCTTTGTGTTCTATGTAACTTTCCATAGTCTGATCTTTCCGTTTCCCCATCTTCAGTTCTGGAGATCAGATATGGGGCTTTGTGTGTTCTGAGCAAACACTTCCAAGTTTTATCTCCAGCTTTGGCACAGGCTCTTGCCTAACTCAGATGAGGCTCTCACTTGCTAATCTTCCTTCTTCAGCTTCTTGGCACCAGCTTCTTAGCTTCCAAAGCATAGAAGGTTTGTTTTCAACTATCTTTGAAATAACATTATTATATCTTGGAATTAGCTATTGTTACTGCTCTTTGTTTCCTCCCAGAAATGGTCTTAAGTATTAATAAGTGTATAGATGATGACACTCTATGTGCAACTTGTGGATTGTATAGAGGTTTTTTCCATATTGTCAGTTTTTAAGATTTATTTCTATTTTATGTGTGTGTTTGCCTGTGTGCATCTAAGTGCACCATGTACATGTCTGGTGCTCTTTGTGGTCAGAAGGCAGCAAGAGATCCCATGGAACTGGAATTATCAGTGACTGTGAGCCACTGTGGGTGCTGGGAAACAAACTCAGGTCCTCTGAGTGCTCTTAGCTACTGAGTCATCTCTCCAGCCCCATTTTACTTTGTCATTTCTAGCATGTATATTGAGAGGATCTTTCCATCTAGTCATACAAGATCCTTAATTAGTTTGATCCAGATCAGTATCTATTCTAATGGTAATATTCTAGGTGGTATATCAGAAGAGCACATAAGAACCCTCAATTACAATGCCAGTAGAAATGGAGAGATGAGTGTTTCTAGAAACATGGCCATTGTGCACATCATAAGGATGCGAGGAGTAGGAGCACCACTCTTCTGGTTGTGATAGTCCCCTTAGTGCGTCATGGTTCAGCACATGTTACAAGTCATATTGATCACTCTTCCTTGCATGAAAAAAAGTTGGTAGTAGAAAGAATGATTGTTTTCTAGGCCTTCTAATGATGGAAAGAGACATAGAAGATCCTTTCCACTTGCATAAAGATATAAAGGTAGAAAAGATACAGAAGTGATTGTGGCAGTGTCCCATCTTCATATTTATTCACACAAGTGTACAGTTTGTTTGTTTTAATAGAATAAAAAAAAACCCCGGAATTGGAGGTGGAGGTTATGCCTTATTCGCTATTGAATCCTCAGAGTTCATTATATCATTTATTGCTGAATTTGTGTTTAATGAGCACTTAATTCTAGTGAATAATTCAAAACTGAAAGCTAGTGATCATTTCAAGTCTAAGGCTTCTGAAAAAGGGGTGGGAAAACATGATTTTATATATAACATTTAAGTATATTGTTCTACATTTTATTCATGTTCTTGAAGTATTAAGGTATAAACTTCGTTCTCTACTCAGATGGTGTATTCTTGGTAGAAAAATGTTTGATTATGAAGTTGGCTGAAACTTAAATCATCGTACAGCCCGTATAGACAGCGTTCCTAGACTTTGTGCCCTAATCATTTTGAAGATGGTGCACTCTTGGCAAGCTGTTGCTTTTTAGCAAATCTTTAAGTACCTTAATTTAATTGTGATTTTGATGCAACATTTTAAAAATGGGATTTGATGTTTATATTTTGTAGAAAATGGCTCTCTCTACATAGTAATGGATTACTGTGAAGGAGGAGATCTGTTTAAACGAATAAATGCTCAGAAAGGTGCTTTGTTTCAAGAAGATCAGGTGGGTTGGCATGTAGGAGCTTGATTCCTCCCCTGCTACCAACAAGCAACTCAAAATGTGATTTTCTATATAGTTATTGGCGGAGTGGAGGTGCAGAGCAGAAGATGGAGTCTCATGTAGCCCAGGCTGGCCTGGTACTTCTGATCATTTGCCTCTACCACTTCAGCGCTGAAATTATAGACGTGTGTCACCACACCCAGCTATATGTATTCATTTTTAAGTATAGATGCTAATTGTAATTGCTAGGACGGGCTGGTATTAGATCCAATATTTTAGTCTCATCTCTAATTTAACCACCATCTTTGCTTAGTTTCCTATTTATAATCTTGTATGTATAGTATAAGCTACATCCCACATGCATATGTATGTGTGCATACATACAATGGTAATAATTAATATTTAGATAATTAGGTTACATACATGTATGTGTGTATATATATGCATGCGTGTAACCTAATTATTATAACTGGTTATTCTTTGTCCTGCCAATCTATCTTATTGCTGCCAGATCATATCTTCCAGAAGTATATTCTTGCTAAATAACTCTAGCTCTGGAAGCCTTGCATTTACAGCAGCATGAAAGCTAATTTGACGACTGGACTCTCTAAAGTATGTCCCACCTTACCTAAGCAACCTCATTTTTAGGTATTTTTTTTCATAAATCTTTCTATCCTTTATCATTTATTTTAACAGATATTTATTTAGCATGAATTTTGTATTGTTGAACTTTGTATTTGTACATCTATCTCTTCCTCTTTGTTGTATTTTATTGTGATTATTTTTGTAACATCTCCCTCAACTGTCTTATTATTCTACTTTCATTATTTAAAGTTTAGCTCAAGTCCCAACTTCTTTAGATTTTTCATAATTGGTTTTCTTTGGTCTTTTCTGTCTTTAAATTCCTGCTGCCTTTCTCTTTACCACCCAGTCTCAATTTATATGCATGTTTTTGCATAGGAGGATGGAGGGCTATATTTGTTCTTTTAAATCTTACGACTCTAGACATCTTTTCCTATTTAGTAGATAAGGAATCTAGCAGAAGCTAAGCAACTTACCCCCAATCATATAGTTGACTTTTGAACCGACTTCTATTTAATTTCAAAGTGATCTTTTTCAGAGTCACACTCTGAAGAACTCAGAAGAGGACAGGCCTCTTTCCCTACTGATCTATCCTTGAGGTCACTACTTAGTTTCGTATATTCACCATTATCTCTTTTCATCACCTCCAGGCAGAGCTGGTTCTTCTGTAGGTTTAAGATTAGCACATTACCTCTCTGGAATTACTGAGTTACTTGCTCATCTCTCTAACAGTCTTTATAGCCCAAATCTAGCCCCCCCATCTTTGTTTGTAAATGAAATTTTATTACAGCATAATTGTTTGCAAATAGCTTATGATTCCTTTATTACTATGATGGGAAAGTTAAGATAGAGACCATATGACTGTTAAGCCTCAGCTGTATACTCTCTTACCCACCCCCCCACCCCCCACTCCCCACCCCCACCCCCACCCCCGTTACTGT
>PVIU01009035.1:0-78932 GCA_004026605.1 Ondatra zibethicus | reverse complement strand
CAGTGGGACAGCACACAGTCCCATCCCCACCCCTGCCCTCTGTCCTCTGTGTGGGCACAGTGGGACAGCACACAGTCCCATCCCCACCCCTGCCCTCTGTCCTCTGTGTGGGCAGTGGGACAGCACACAGTCCCATCCCCACCCCTGCCCTCTGTCCTCTGTGTGGGCACAGTGTGACCACATGCAGTTTCTGTCACAGTACAGGCCTGTCCCACCCTGTCCCCAACCTGTCCATCACCTGGGGGTTAGCTCCTCACTCCTGAGATGCCCTTGAGTAGCCACTTAGTACCTGTTGTCCCCAAATGTCTTCCTCATATGCTATTCCGTGTGGGACTAGTTGAAGGCCACGTGTGCATTCTTTATGACGTGTCTCTCTATTTCCTGTGATCTAATAGGGTGCCTCAGCAGCCTGGGGTTCCCTAGGTCTGGACTGTGTCACTTGCCCTCACGGTTAGATTTGGGGTGAGGGTCCTGTAGGATGCCTCATGGGTGGTGTCCTGCGCCTCTGTCTCACTGTGGTGAGGACATGGAACCACTTATTAAATGTGATCATTTGGGTAAGGTGGGTGCCAGAGTTCTGCCGGAAAAATTCTTTTTTTTTCTTTTGAAGTAATAAGGGTTCTGTGGGCTGCTGGGGTGAGCCGTGTAAGCAGCCCAACCAGAGATTTCAGCCCCAGTCTCTGAGTCTGCAGAACATGGCCGTTCTTTTCCTCTGGCCGTTCTATAAAGAACGACATTTCCTCTGGGCGTGGTGGCACAGATCCACAATCCCAGCACTTGGGAGGCTGAGGCAGGAGGATGATGGGTTTGAGGCCAGCTTGGGGTATACAGCAAGTTACTCGCCAGGCTAGGGTCATAAGGTCATAGCTAAGGTCCTCTCACACAAAAAGAAAAGAGAAAGGAAGAACATCCCCCACCACCACCAGATTGAAAACAAAGCAAAACAAAACGGTTCATTATGGATTCAAGGGCTTGCCACCCAGTGCTCACGCCCCACTTCCCACATTGTTCTTTCTGATGATGGAATTGTCTCGAGTGCCCACGGAGCCTCTTCAATCAGCATACCGAGTGGGATGCCCTCAGTCCTAGGTGAAGCTCCCTTTCTCTTATAAAGCTCACTTAAGCTGCTCCATCGGCCCCACAGAGACCAGGAAGGAGCTGACTTGCTAAGCAGCCCTGATGCTCTTAGTGGAAATGTACTTATAAAAAGCCAGGGCCCTGGGGTGCTGGTTTCTGCTGGGGGATGCTGCTTCTGTGGATGGAGTGTCAGAACAGAAGTGTTGTGTCCTCACCAACTGTGTCCTGGAAGCCCAGCCCATCCACTTACTGCCCCTTTTCTTCTTTACTGTTGGTGTCTGGTGTTAATGCATTTCACCTGTTCTCAGCACAGGTTGATTCTGGGAGTTGAACCCAGCTCCTCTGTAAAAGCAGCATGTGTTCTCTGCTGACCCATCTCTCTAGCCCCAAAGAAATTACTTTCTAAAGTATGTATGTGCATTTCTTATTTAACTCTGTTTGTACAGAAGGGCACTAATATGTAGATATATATTATATTTAAATGTATAGTTTACAAATAAATATATATATATTTAGATTTGTATTTTGCTTTAATGTAAAAATGCATCCTGGAATTACTGTTGACTCAAAATCATCTTATGGACGTATTCCCTTTTTATGACTGCAGTCCCCTGTCTGTGGCCAGTCTGTTGTTTGTGCTAGCAGGCTGACCAAGGGTAGGACCTTGGGTACTATCCACCTACATATGTGGAGATGGTTTTTCAGGGCTGTGTCTTAGAAGCTGGTCCCGGGCCAAAGGGAATGTTACAGTAGAGTTTTCAGTCGCTGGGGGCCTTTGGTGACAGATCGGAACCAGGGGCCAGGCTAATAGCTTTCAAAGCTGCTGGCTGCGATGGCTGAGCCGCACTGCTTAAAGGCTACAGGGCCTCCAGCATAATAGAGACATCTGGGAAGCCAGCGAACGCCCGAGCCCATGGAGGCATTCCACATCTGAACAGGTTAAGTACGCATATTCTTTGGCAACTATGAAAACCTTTCGTGAAATATTGAATTATCATTCCCCACCCCATCCAACACTGCATTTGAGGCTTTGATCAGGGGGCTTGCCCACAGATCTGTGGTCAGATTTTTCATTTTTTTTCCCCAAGCTGGTGGGAGATGTGGCATGCGAGGTATCTATGAGGGAAGCTAAACATCTTGTTCACACAGCAGATCCCTTTTCTATGCTGATTCATGAGCCCTGTTCATGTGTGTGCCTGTTTCCTGTTGGATTTTTAACCTGTTGGCTCTTCTGTTTTAAACAGTAGTTTGTATGTTAACTTTCATATGTGAGAGACAATGCAGATGTTTTCTGCCCATCTCCCTCGTTTTCTGACCTGTTGACAGTGTTTTTCTGAAGTTAGAGATATCTTAAGTTCCCCCTCCAGGATGGTAGAGTCGAGGAACCCGTGGGACAGTTGTAGGAGCTAGCCCACAGGCGAGGTGGCTACTCTGTGGCTCCTGAAAGTGAGCACTCTGATCTTAGCATTGTCCTGTCTCTGCCGTGGCCACCTGGCGCGCAGTGCTGGTTTCTTGTTTCCGTGTGTTTTCTCTCTGTGTTAGTTGGTGTCTTTATATCAGGATTCATCTAGTCTCCAATACTTCATTATTCACTTACGTATCGATGTCCGTATGGACTCATGGATATGTGTTGTATTGACGGTTGTGCCGGTGTTATCCACACAGGCATTCTGGTTGCTTAGCTCTGGAGTTCTTTCCTGAGGGTTCTCAGGAGCATCCTGCATCTTCTTCTGCCTCTTCCTATCTGTGCCCTTCCTTCTGGTTCTACAAGATGCCCATATTCTTCATTCTTGCTCATAACCTGGAACATGCTGTGTCTTAAGGAACCCTTGTGTTAAAATCCAGTCTGGTCTTGGTGTGCCCATGAGGGCTGAGCTGAGATGACCTCTAAACCCCCAGCACCTCCAAAGTTGCCTCCTTTCCTTCAGGGCATATTTTTTTCTTACTTCTTCTTTCCCATTATGTATGCATTAAGACAACCTGTAGTGGAAGACTCCAGGAATTTAGAAAGAAACGGACATCAATCTGCACCACATATCAGTGCATCATTATAATCATTATATAAACTTATCTCATTATATAATCTATCTATCTATCATCCATCTATCTATCTATCTATCTATCATCTATCTATCTATCTATCTATCTATCTATCTATCTATCTATCTATCTATCTATCTATCTATCCTTTCAATAATCACTTGTTTGTCTTGCTTTCCTTCCTCAAGCAATGATGAACAAAAGGCGTCAACAGAGAAACTGGAAGTCTCTGGGCCTTGAAGTCTATTGTATCCTGGTCTTCTCTGTAGCATGGTGAACAGGATGAGGATGGCAAGGTTGTCCTCTGAAGAAACTCTCTGGGGACTTCCAGCCATTGAGGACAGTTGCTCCTCTTTCCTCACCCCATCTGACCGTGCCAGACAATGATGAAAGCCCTAGGGGCCTTGCAGAGTAACTTGCAGAGCTGCCTGTTAAAGATGCAGGAGTGTGGAGGCAGCTAGCTGTGCCCTGCCCCTCCATACTCAGCAGGCATTAACTTAATACATGCTTCTTGATCGACAGATGGAGAGAAATGTGTCCTCATGGCCGTCTGTCTTCTTGAACTCATGAAATGATCAGTCTAAAGCCAAGGGAAGCTGGTCTGACAAAGTTGTGATGGGCAGAGACTGAGGGTAAAGAGGATGTCAGGCTGGGTGTCCTACAGAGGCAGGGTGCTCTCCCAGGGCTTCTGTAGAAAGAGGTGGCCTAGGAAATGAGGATGAAGATGCTGGCACTGGAGTTACAAATGCGTTTGGGTTTTATACCTGTCAGTTCTGGGAGGATGCACATCTTATTTGAACTCTGGCTGGCCTGGGCCAGTTTCTGTTCCTCTGAGAATGCTGGATCCTGGTCACCGACAGAGATGACTCTTCCTAGAGAAGGCTCTTCAGTGCCCCCTCTGTTTCCTCCCTGCTTCCTTAGGGAGTCTTTGCTCATGGCCAAGGTCAGCTTCTGGCTTGGCACAGAAGACTCAGAAAGCCATGTGGTGCCCAGGGTCCTAGCATAGGGCACAGGGTGGCCTCAGCTCCTGCTGCAAATGGAGCTGCACTGGGATGGGAGGCCAGGGCAGGGTGCTCAGGGGGAGAGGCAGTACCTTCTCAAGAATGGATGGCAAACTTCTTAGGTTTGTTCCACGACACTCTCTATGGTTTTCTATCTTTGGTTCTCATTTTCCTGGTGACTTTTTATCATCTCTAGCCTCCTCATGGAACGTATTTTTTTCCTCACATTTTCTTTTTCTGTTTTCCAAATGTGAGCCAAAGTTCCCAGAAGAAGATTCTACAAGGCTGATGGATCCTCATGATGATGAACAGTGGGCTGCTTCGGGCTCAGAGACAAATTGTCTCACGCCATTGTTAGTCTTCGTCACAGTCACCCATTCCCTGCCGTAAGCCACCTTTGGGGTGACTTCTGCCTCCTTCTAGCCACGACGTGCTTGTATGTTCCAGGGTAGGGGACGTATGAGTTAGGAACATTAGGTAGGAGGAACGGAGATATGAAAGAAACACAGAGACACAGGATAGTACCGGGATGGCAACTCAGTGCATACTGAATACTGAATTCGCTGGAGTTTAATTTGTAATGCTTTTATACCCCAATACAAAAGGGCGGGGGGGGGGGCCGGAGAAGTCAAAGGACTGCTTTAACATGACACAAAGGACAACCAGAATAGTTACTTGCTTTAATACTGAGACATCAAGCCATTATTTCCCAGTAAAGCGTTTGATGTCTTGGGCAGGAATGTTCAGTGACCACACCCTAGACCAAGTGTTCTGTAGGCAGCCACTTCCTGTGTCAAACCTCTGATTTTAAATGAAGGAGCAGGAGTAGGCTTGAATTCTCTGACCTTTGGTCAGGGTGGAGGGGATCCACCTCTATGGGCCATCCTAATGTCCAAAACACCAAGCAACCGCACCCTTAGGTCAGGTTGTGTAGCCGTACCTGTTGTCAACAACTTTGAAAGAGCAAAAATAAGCTCCAGCTCTCTGACATCCAGTCAAGGTGGAGCAGGCTCACATCTGTGGGCCCTCACAATTGCTCACCTCTGGGACTGACCTAGCATCCATGTGGCTATCAGGGAAAACCTTTGTAGTGTATTCTTAGCTTGGAACAGACCCCATCACATCTACCAACCCAAAAGCTGAGAATGTCCTCATGGCATCTGAGACCCCTAGCAGAGATGTCCCTGCCTTCCATAGCCCACACACGATGTCCCCACCAGTGGCAAATGTTTCGATTTGTGATTGTCTTTTGTTTTATGCCTGTAATTGATTCCGTGATGGAACATGTCCCAAGATGCAAAGCACCTTTTCTGCTGTGGGTCCTTCCTCCTCAACTGTGTTCCCTCAGTGCAGAGGGAACGTGCTAAGCACCACCCCCTCCTGGGTCCAGGCGAAAGCTGCTTGTGCACTGCTACCCTTGGCCTCTGCTCACATTTGTGTCCCAAGGCATCCTCACCTTGTCCCTTCAGTTGGATCCCAGAGGGGTCATCAGCTGCTACACAAATCTTCCTTTCTGGGACATTTGTTCATTTCTCTCCCAGAGGAAGCAAACTGAATCCACGAACTCATTTTCCAAGGTGAGGGTGCTTACGGGTCTGTGTGCACGCTTGTGAACTGGCACAAGGGAGCTGCTGTAGAGGAAACCTGGGGGAGCGTGGTGGGGAGACGCTGGGCAGCCAGGCCCTGCTGTGGGTGCCAGCTCATGGCGACGGGTGCCTGCCACTGATAGCGGGCCATGCGATGACATCCTGACACTGTCTCTCAAAAAGGAGAGGGTGGCGCGGAGGAGCCGAGGATGCTCATTTAATTGGGAAGCCAGCTGAGATCCGAGGCGCCAGGCTTGGGAGCCGCGCTTCCAGGCACAATGGCACTGGCTGAAGGTTGTATATAAGGTGGCCTTATTAAAGTGACAAGGCAATTTAATTCCTTTGTGCGCAATGATTCTACTTCATTGATTTACAATAGGAAGGGTATAATTTTGCTAGTGTTGGCAAAAAGCTCAAATGTCAGCCTTTTCAAATTGCCACACTCGCCTTGTTCAGGATGAATAATGAGTAAGTCACCTTTTGTCTACAGTTAAATATTCTTGAATAAATACAAAGAACATAAAAGACATAAATGATTGCCTGATTTATATTTAAAATAAAGATCAACATTGTGATAAATGGTTGAAAACGCTGTGTGTGCAGTAATATACCTCTCCTGATAGTTATGTTATCAATTAGGGGGCAGCCGGGTGGAGACGGCAGTCGCTCCCTTGGTACCCATGGCTCTGTGGCAGGCTTAGGGACTCTGGAGAAAGGAGCTGGGGCCAGGGCAGCATCTTGCTTGCCTCAACCCTCCATAGCCCACAGACTCTGAGTGGGTTTCCTTAAAGAGGCAGGAGCTGAGGCGTACTCGCTATGGCTGTCACAGAGGGGTGGGTTCTGCTGGGCAGGGGACCACCATCTGCCTCTCCTTTTTAGAAGGGAAATGATAAGAAACACAAAGACAGGATAGAGGGTTCTCCATCAGGACCAAAAAAAAAACCCAAAAAAACAAAAACAAAAACAAAAAAACAAATAATAGCAAAAAACCTCATCACTGGAGAGATAACTTGGGGAAGAAAGGATGTTCTCAGGGAGGTGCGTGACCTCCCTGGGCTGGTCACTTGCTTCTCCGGTGTCCTTAACTTCATTTGTCAACGTGCCTGAGCCCCATCAGCAGCTCTTAGCACAATTGAAGACCTGATTATGGGTGAGCCTTTGGGGGTGCTTTTCTGAGCCCCAGTACCCATGCTGGATTTTACACACACATCTAGAAATACTAATTTATTTTTGTCACAGTGGGGATGGAACCCAGGGCCTCACACATGCTAGGCAAGTTCTTGTCCAGTGAACTGCATCGTCAGTCCTAGAAATAAGCCTTGCAGAGAAGTTACACTTCTCTTTTAAAGCTGTTCATATTGATAGTAACATCAAAGTAGTTTGATACTAGTAACTGCCCTATTAAGAACATAAGCTAGGTGTGATGGTATGCCTGCAATCCTGCACTTGAAAAGCTGAGGCAGGAGGATTGTGAGTTAGAGGCCAGCCTGGGCTACATAGTCAGACCCTCCCTCAATGCCCCCTCAAGTAAAACAAAGAAACCTTATCCAAGCCCAAATGAAACCCAAAACTTCCAAGCAAGCACTTACATAGGAGACTGTGACAATGTCCCTTCTGCTGTCCTTGGAGTTTGTTCTCCATGGAACAGTTCATCTGGGCTTCAAACTGGTTATTGTCACATACGGACACTAATAAGATTAGTTAATTATTATCCTTAGGGTCTTAGCATCCTAATGTACTGGTTCTGCCACTGGCCCAAATGTTTGCTCAATGTAAGACCATAATGCTCTTAGAAATGGACTTGGAGTCAGTGAGGGGATGGATGTTGGTAACCATGGTGACCTGACTAAGAGTCCATCAGAGGTACCAGGATTTGAGCTTCTCCTCTGGAGTCTTGCCTGTCTCTTGAAAGCTAGCAAGGAGCAAGTGAAAGAAAAGAGATTGCAACTTGGGAGGAAACAGAAAGGAAGTTGGAGAGGTTGTGAGCCACCCTGAATGATCACTCTCAGGCAGGTTAGTTTTGGGGAAAAGTAAATATCTCAATTAGATGATTCCCCAACAGTTCTCTGTGCTTGTGCCCCTGCTGCTCTCCCAGGGGCATCCAGAGAGCACCATGCTGGACCGGGTGAAAGAAATGAGCACTGAGGCACGAGTAGACTGTGGGAGGATGCACACATTGAGCTGTTTCTGCAGGCCCTGGAAGAGGATCCCAGCCATGCCACAGTGTGGAGAAGATGGAGCTACAGACATGGCAGGAAATGCCAGTGTCACCCGGGTTGGGAGATGGCCGGTGGGATGAGCAGGTGGAACATGAGGGGTTTCCATGTAGGGCTGCAGTGGTGAGGGAGGCGCATTTGTCAAGACAGCCTTGGTGAGCCATGGCTCTGGTGTCACAGTGTGCCAGGCATAGTCACAGACACCTCTCTGTTGGAGGAGGTGTGCATGCGGGGTGGGGGAAGAGGAGGGTGTCCCTGCCTTTTCCTTGCTTTGGTTGTGAGCCTATAGCAAGGCTTCTCTCAAGAGTGCTGGGCTTGAGTTCAGGCCCAGAGTCACTGTCTCATGAGCTGTCAGTGACAGCTGTCACTCATACCCCCGTCGCTCTGCTCATGTGCCCCTCAGCCATTTCTAAATGGTTCTGGGGTCACTGCCTCCCCACCCCCAACCCCCAACTCCTGTTCCTCTCAGTAGTGAGCGTTTGTCATGTAAACTTTGGGCCATGGCCCATGCAGGCTTCTGTAATGAATTTGGAGACTTGTGGGATGGTTGCTATCGGTAAAGAACATATGGGAACATACAGAATGACCAGAACCACTTAAAAACCAACCACCTGATTAAGCCCAGGTGTGTCTGGCAATGTTCGCCTGTGTTGTATTGTGCAACTTCACTGCAGCCTTGGTTCTGAGTGCAAGCGTGCACTTTGCGCAGGAGCAAGCAACGCTTTGCTGGAGCGCCTGGTTCAGACTCAGGAGGACTGTGAGCTACACATATGACGTTCCCTGCTCTTACACAAACACAACGGCTAAATTACAGTAAGTAAGGACCTTTAACATTTCCCATCCTCATTGCTCAGCGTGTGGAAATCAAACTGCCATGACTTGGAGTTGTGCAGTGTTAGGCAGACAACATTTCATTTCATCGGTGTGCAAGCCTGTTGGGTTATATTTACACCAAGGATCTATTTTAAAACAAAATTTATTTATGGTTTATTAAACAAATCTTTAATTTATAGATCTATTTTATATACCCAAGGTTGTATGGAAAATTTCTTGAAAAAGGGTCAGGAGTTTATGAAGCCATGGCCGGATGAGTCTATAGGAAATGCAGGGGTGAGGCCATGCTTGTCACTTTTCCCCATGTTTTGTCTCAACTCTGATTCACCAGTTTTGCTCAGTGGGTCTGTGGTAGATGGTTAACTTCCCCCAGGTATTTTACATGAGATCAACCCCCAAAAGAAACTCAGGTCCTTGGGTGTGACTCTCAGGACCTCAGAATGCTCAGATGGCAGAAAGGTAAGTAAGATATAAGGTATGGGGCTGGCCAGCTTGCTTAGCTGCCAAAAGAGCTGGCTGAACAAGCCTGACTTTCTGAGTTTGAACCCCTGGAGCCCATGTTTAAGAGACAAACAAACAAACAAAACAAAGCTGGATGCTGCGCATGTGTCTGTGATCGTAGCCCTCTTATGGAGGGCTGGGAGGTGGAGGCAGGTGAAACATCTGAAAACTCATTCAGGAATCTCGACTGGAGTACACAGCATGGCAGCGGCTACAAGAGAGCCTATTCGGTCCTCTAACCTCTGTAGGTCACACACGTACCAATACTCAACATGTACACATCATACACATCACACACATCATACACACTTCATGCACATAACACACACACATAACATACACAACACACACAGGAAACACATACACAACACAAACATATCACACACACACACACACACACACACACACACACACACACACACACACACCCTGAATTGCAGACTGATGACTCCCAAACTTCTGGGCTCACCCAACACCCCTTCCCAGCCAAGAGTGAGGCTCCTCCCTGGGGTCCTCCTGTCCCTTGGAGGTCTGAACAAGATCCTTAACAGAATTTGTACTGAGTGTATATCAGACATGACAAGAGGTGGCCTCACGTGGCTCTGAATGCAATTGTACTATAGGGATAAAGTGTAGATGACATGGGAGACCATGGAGAGGGAGCATTTAGCCACTGTCCTGGCATCATCTATCTCCCTGGGCCAGCACTAAACCAAACCTGAGCCATGGAAGGAGATCGTAGAGGAGAAAGGTTACCCTCTGGCTGCTGCCCTCTGGCTGGGTGCCTACTGCGATGTGAGAGTACAGCCGTTGTTTCCACAGCTTTCACCCATCCTAGAACAGAAATGAGACCCAAGCCCACCAAGGACCTAAAACACCTTCTGCTTTTGCGACACCTTTTATTCCCAAACATCCAGCTGCTTGGTCTGCCATGGAGGGCAGGGGTTTGGCAGTGCGTTTCTTCCACAGATGGACAGTTTGGAGCATAAAGTTGCAAGGATGCGTTTAGTTCATTTCCATCCCAGGAGAAAGGGGAGTGTCCAGAGTTCATCGACAGCACCACCACCAGCCCCCTGGGAGACTCTGAGCAGAGCAGGATGAGCTCTGGGAGATGCAGGGATGAGATTCAGGAGAAAGTGGTAAGATGGACTGATGCTCCAGTGGAGGCATCAGGACCGTGACGGGAGTCCAGAGCTTGGACTGCTCTCCCCCCATGCAGGCACCTTCCTGTTGACAAGCGTGGAGCCTCAACTTCCACCCCCTGATTCTGGTCAGAACATTAGGGCAGCTGCACACAGCCCCATGGTAATGTAGTTCAGGGCTTGAGACCCTCACAATCGCTGTCCCCAGTGCATGGAACTGTGGCTAACCCACCTTCCAGGGCAAGGGCCAGACCTGGGCCATACCTGGAGCTCTGGATGGGGTGCTGATCTGAGGGAGGGGGTCAGCAGGGGAAAGTTGAGCACAGCATGTCATCACAAAAGGCAAGGTGAGACAAGAGGATGCCCAGGGGATTCTCGAGGTGTCTGAGGATGGAGAGGCAGCCCTTCCCATCGCAACAGCAGTCCTGGCACAATGGCAAAGTGATCCACCAGGCACTGCACTCACCAGCCCTTCCTATCTCCCACCATTCCTCCATTCTTTCTGTTTTGTTTCTAAGAACATTGGATAAGCTTCACTTACTGTCCAGAAGGGAACAGGAAAGAACAGCACCATCCCTTCTAGAACCCAGGCACGGTACAGGAAGACCACAGCCTTCAACACCAGCCAGGAGCACACCTGGTGTGAGACACATCTGGGGTTTTCCTTCTTGCAGTAAGAACACACAACTAGCTGGGTGGTGGTGTCGCAAGCCTTTAATTCCAGCACTAGGGTGGCCGAGGCAGGCGGATCTCTGAGTCTGAGGCCAGCCTGGTCTACAGAGTGAGTTCCAGGACAGCCAGTTTGTTACACAGAGAAACCCTGTCTTGAAAAACCAAAACTCAAAACAGAACAAACAAAAAAGAGCACCTACTGTAATACTTGACTTAAATCATATTAAGAAGCAGCTGTTGCAGTATGGGCATAAATGGACACATGAACAAAAGGGGGGAGAGCCCTCAAATCCAGAAAACCTATATATTCACAGACTTTTGAAAAAAAGTACAGAATAATGACTTCAGCCCATAGTCGAGAGGATGAAACATCCACACGTAGAGATGCTAGCCTCCTCTCTCTCAAAACATTAAAAAACCAACTCAAAATGGAGCATAGATGTACATATAAGACAAGAAACCACGAGTCTGCTAGATAATCACAAAGAGAGTACTTCAAGACATTGGTTAGGGCCAAGGTGTTTTGGATGGGGCTCCCAGAGCCCAGGCAACCAGAGCAGCTGACAAGGGGTACAACAAACCAGAGGGCCCCTGCCCATCTGTAGGAGCAACCAGAGAAGAGAGACGATGCCCTCCCCCCACAATCGGAGAAGTTACCTTCAAATCATTCTGCAAGTGATTAAGTTCCAGAACAGAAAAGGAATAGAAACTCCCAGCAGCAAACCCCACAAACGTTCCTCTTGCTGTAGATTCTCCACTCTGTGTAGCTGTCATCCCTGGGCAACGGGATGTGTCAGAGACCATTTTAGAGACTTCTCAAACCTGCTACAGGTGTGAAGAGGGCCTGATGCAGAAGGACAGATGATCTCAAGGCCTTTGGGAAACTTTGGATCATTCTACTGTCAATTCATTGTAACCTCACAAATGGTAGGGCACTGGACAAGATGTCTCCACAAGTCCTTTGGACTCTAGGACCCGGGGTGAACTTTTGGAACTCTAGGATTAGTCAGTAAACCTAGATTCAGGTTTACTGACTCTAGTGGTCTAGCCAAATGACCAGGACTGCTGTGGACTGTCCTTAGGAAAAACCCAAGCTCAAGCCCCAGGTCCTGACTGTCTCCTCTTAGTCAGAAGATGAAGGCCAGATGTAACTCTACTTCCCCAGGTGATGAGCAACCCCAAATAACTGTACCTCGAACCTGCTGAAAGCTAATCTCAGGTCAGAGTCCCTTCTGGGAGGCCCTATGGCCTCAGTAGCAAGTCTGGGCTGGTTTCATGCAATACGAACCCCTTAATGCCATGCTGACATGGCCAGCACATGTAGAATTTTTATTGTCATCACCGTATTGAAGAAATCTGAAAGAGTGGACGTGTCTCAGGGTTGCTCTCCTAAGCAGCCTGCTAGTGTCTGGGATCATAGCCCAGAGGCACTCCAGGGGAGTGACATAGGACAGAGGGTTGATGAAGGAGCCCAGCTTCCTACTCAGGGCCCACAGGTGAATTTCCTCAGACCTATAGGGCTTCTGTAGTTTGTCGCTTTGGAAGGAACACATCTCTAGTTGGGTGCCATTAACACACAGGGAGTGGCTGCTGTACCTGGCATGCCAGTAGGGTCCCAACCCATCTCCCTCTATCCTGCTGAATGCACATAGAATCCAGCTTATTTAAAGTAAATGCAAAACAAAATAAATAAATACTATTGTTTTATCTAAGGCAAAATTAGCTTCATCACTGTTGAGAGCTTTGGCTGTCAGGAAGTTGGATTAAAAAGCAACAGAATCGCTTGGTTTGGCTCTGAGGGGCTCGCTGCCCCTGAAGAGTGAGAGGAAAGTCTCCAGTGCTTTTTATTCTCCCTGCCTTTGCCTTTGCCATCCAGGCCTTTTCTGGTCTTGTAGACCCAACCTTTTGTTCTGCAGAAAGGTATGGGTGTGGTATGTGTGTGTGTATGGTGTGAGTGTGTATGGTGTGTGTGTGGGTGTGATTGTGATGTGTGCATGTGTGTGGTGTGTGCACGTGTGTGTGGTGTGTACATGTGTGTATGTGTGTGGTGTGTGTATGTGCATGTGTGTGGTGTGTGCACGTGTGTGTGGTGTGTACGTGTGTATGTGTGTGGTGTATGTATGTGCATGTGTGGTGTGTGTGTGGTGTGTGCATGTGTGTGATGTGTGCATGTGTGTGGTGTGTGTGTGCGGTGTGTGTATGTGCATGTGTGGGGTGTGTGTGTATGTGTGTACGTGTGAGTGCACATGCGCACGCAGAGGTCAGAGAGCAACCTTGATATTGCTCCTGGTAGAGTCTACTTAGAAAAATTACTACCGTTGTCTCTGCGCCCCTCTCTGTGTTTATATTTACCACACACGCCATGCTCATGGAGGCCCGAAGGCGCTGGGTCTGGGACTGGAGTCAGGTGGTGATGACGTCACCTGATGTGGGTGCTGGGAACCAAACCTGGGTCCTTTGCAAGGGCAGGAACCACTCTTAACCTCTGAGACATCTCTCCACCTCCCGCTTCTGTCATTGTTTTGTGAGACAGCCTCACACTGACACGGAACCTGCCAGGTAGGCGAGGCTGACTGGTTGGCTGTAGGGACCTACACTTCTCTACCCGGCCTCCCCCTCCCCCACCTCAGAGCGGGGATGACAATTGTGCACCATCACAGCTCTGCATCTATCAGGGATCAAACTCAGACTCTCATGTTTGCATGCAGACTGAGCCTGAGTCCTGATCAGGTCAAATTCAGACTCTCATGTTTGCATGCAGACTGAGCCTGAGTCCTAATCAGATCAAATTCAGACTCTCATGTTTGCATGCAGACTGAGCCTGAGTCCTAATCAGGCTCTCCCTAAGCCTGGCTGCGTTTTGGTTTCCAGGCAACACTTGCTGCAAGAGCCTTCTCTTTCCAAATCTAAACTATTGAGAACTAGGAAGGCTGCAAAGGAATCTCTGCCCTTTCCCTGGTCCCATGGGGGGCGTCTCACAAAGGACCTGCAGAATGGCCCTGGCGCCTGCTCGGACCCCTCTGGACTCAGCTGTGGAAGTCGGGTCTGTATCTCCAGGCCTTGCTTCATTGTCTGAATGTGGTGGGCTTACAGCTGTCTTGGTCCAGCAGAGGACTCCTACTCTCTTCTGGAGCCCTGCTGATGGCCATGGAGTCCAGCACGAGCCAGCCCGCTGGGACTGAGCTACTAGGCCCAGGTTTTAGCTGAGACCCAGTGCCTTCACTCTTCTCTCCCCTGATTTTGAGTGAGGTGGTTTGGACGGCATTCCAGTTAGATCCAAGCTGTACTTGAGCCTCTCAGTCATGGGGTGGTTTCTGGGTAGTGGGTGGCTTGGCTGTCTCCCTCACTCGTCCAAGTGTGGCGGTCAAGGTGCAGCAGTATTGGCTGTTGGAGTGTCCAAACTGCCTGGCATGATGCACAGCCATCCCCAGAGCCACCAATTTCACAGTCTTCTGCTGCCACACTACCTGGGACCACAGGATGCTGCTACAGGGGCGGAAGCTAGTACAGCTGGACTCTCTGTTTAGCACAGCTGTCTGTCTCTGGTTAAGCAGTACTCATGCTAAGTGAATGCTAATACTTTGCCCATTCCTCGTGTTAGTTACCTTGACTTCAGTGACTGAAGGGTGGCCAGGAGGTCATGCTGGGATTCTTGGGGACTCCTGGTGTGCAGTCCTCTCTCTCTCTCTCTCTCTCTCTCTCTCTCTCTCTCTCTCTCTCTCTCTCTCTCACACACACACACACCCATCCATCCTTCACTCTCATAGCCACACTTACTCAGAAGACAACGGAAGTGAGCCAAGTGCAGAGGCCTTCTGGGGAGGATTTGTGTAGCTGAGGCTCCAGTTGCAGTTAGGGTCCCCAAGTCCCCATGATGGCCCCCATGTTCCTAGCCATCTGGATGTGTCTGTCACCCATGTTTACTTTCAGGGTCCTACTAGGTACCAGCCTGGAGGTGGAAGGCATGGCCACCATAGCGCCCGAATCCTCACTTCGTCCGAAAGCCGCATGCTCCGCGGGAGGACCTCTGCCTGGGACCTGGAGTTGGGACTGTGCAGTTGAGCTTCAGGGAGAGCCTAAAGTGCCTCCCTGAGAAGGAGAGACACAGGTCCATGAATGGGGTGTGACCCCAGGCAGAGGCACCCACCTCTTATCATCTGAGCAGGTACAGAGAGGGGAGCCTGGGACAGAGAGGTAGAGGGAGTTAGCTGAGGTCCTTCCCTGTGCTGGGACCCAGCCTGTAGTGACAACAGCTTTCTGATGTGGCCCTCTCCGAACCCACGCTGAGCTCTCCTGGCAGGACACCTTGTGTTATCTTTGGATATCTTCTGTCTCAGTCACTGTTCTGTTGTGAGGAGATACTATGACCAAGGCCACTTACAGAAGGAAGCAGTTAATTGGGGACTTGCTGACAGTTTCAGAGGGTGAGTCCATGACCATCAAGGTGGGGAACATGGTGGCAGGCAGGCAGGGGCCTGCAGCAGTAGCTGAGAACTTACATCTGATCCATAAATTTCAGGAGAGAGAAAGAGAGAGAGAGAGATAAAGAGAGACCAGTCTTGGGGTTGGCTTTCGAAAGCTCATCTCCAGAAATACTTCCTCCAACAAGGCCACGCCTCCTAGTCCTTCCCAAGCAGTTCCATTAATTGGGGGACCAACAATGTTTGAGCCTAAGGCGACTGATCTCGTTTCAAACCACCGCACCTTCCAAGGTACATGTCTTGCTGGGATGCGCTCTATGGTCTGTGTGGGGGACAGGAGCTTCTGAGCTCCTCCTGCTCCTCTTCTCTTTGCTCCTCTTTAGGATTTCCTGATCCATGACAGCCACTCTCTCTCTGCATCGTGAAGGGACTTTGCCTTCTGTCACCTGACACTTCTCAAAAGCCACACCTTCATGGTAAAATACCTTCAGCAGTATTTATCTCCCTACTTTGGCTGCATAGTGTACTTCCTAAGCTTTGTGTGTTATGTGTGTATAGTATGCTATATATTTTGTGTGTATGTGTGTGTGTATGTGATACATGTAGGTGTGTAATGAAAATGAATTTAACACCAACACAGTGTCACAGCTATTTCCACATTGGCTAACATAATCATGATTTCCTTGAGCCCAGTGCTATTGGCTTTGGGTGCAGTTTTACTTTCATGGAAGGGAAATCAGATCTTTGTGGGGTATTGGCTCGTCTGTCTCTGGTCTTGCAACTTTAAAGATGAATCTATTTTAAAGATAAACATAATTTTGAATCCTTGAGTTCCTATTTAAAGTCACTTGTAGCACTGAGCCTGGCTGGGTCAGCATTTGCTACAACACCCAGGATTTCACCTCTCCTAGATCTCTGGCTGGCCCACGAAACACTCAGCCACACTTCTCTAACACACACACACACACACATGCACGCGCGCGCGCGCGCGCACACACACACACACACACACACACACACACACACACACACACACACACGGTCTCACTGCGTAGTCTAGATAGATTGAAATTTGCTGTGTTAACCAGGCTGGCCTGGTGATCTGCCTGCCTCTGCCTCCCAAGTCCTGAAATCAAGGGCATGGGCCACTGCTCCCAGCCTGCTCTTGCAAGCTGCACAGCCTGAGGTTCCAAAAGCACAGCAGGTGGCCATAGCGCGCGCGTGCGCGCTCTCTCTCTCTCTCTCTCTCTCTCTCTCTCTCTCTCTCTCTCTCTCTCTCTCTCTCTCTCTCTGTAGTCTGAAGCAGCTGGACTCATGGGCCCCTGATGATCACTAGAGTTTTCTGGAAACCGTAACAGCTTGGAGATTTCCTCTTTATCTTCTATGTTCTTTTTGTGTTTGCCACTCTAGAGGTGGTTGGACCTGGGAGAAGGGAGACTGAGAATGAGGTGGGTTCGTGCAACAGCCTACTTTGTTCAAAGCACCAGACAGTTTATCCTCTGAGGGTTAACAGGAGTCACCTGAGTCAAGTGTACAATCACAAGGACAAGCCGCACGTGGCAAATTACACGTTGTCCTGTAGAGGCGTGTGCACAAATAACCACCGCCAGTTGTGATGAGTCGCAGGCAAACTCACTCCCGTCCACTGCACCTGGGGAGGGCACGAAAGCACAAGCCAAGAACAATTCTGTGCTTTTGGAGACACTGAGATCACAAGATCTTCTTGTCTTTATTTCTTGGAGTTTTCTCACAAGCACTCAGAAATGTCAATGGACCCCATTCTTGGACATTGTTCTAGCAGAAAGGGAAACAGGGAGGCAGAGAGAGGTAGAGAGAGGCAGAGAGAGAGAGAGAGAGAGAGAGAGAGAGAGGGAGAGGGAGAGACAGACAGACAGAGACAGGCAGACAGAGTGATACAGCAAGGACAGAGGGCGATGGAAAGGTGGGGAGATGAGACTCTTATTTTCCTAGAGTTTGCTCAGAAGCACTCAGCATTCCCCTTGCACGACTCCATTCTTGGACTGTGTTCTGACACTTTTATTTATTTATTTTTGATTGACTCAGGAGTGTATTTCCTGCCTTCCTTGTGCATTACAGTTAAGTATACTTTCACTTTTGAGGGTTCTGTGTGGTAGTATGTTAGGAAGGCGAATTCTCAGGCCCTAACCAAGATTCCCACCCCATTGATGCAGGACAGGCTTGGGACTTCCTGGCCAGTGTCCCTGAAGCCATATTTCCTGTGCTTCTCCCACTCCCAGGCAGGGAACCAGACCTGCCTGCGAACTGAAGTTTTTCCTTCTTCAAAGCCAGTGTCCTTCAACTTCTCCTGAAACCCAGATGTCATACAAATATCATGGAGTGCTGCATGCCTGAGCAAAGGCAGGTCTCCGTTAGCTGTGTGGCCGGGGTTGTCACCCCAGTGATGGACAGTGTGTACTCAAAGTGCATGGGTGTTAAACACTATTAGCCTTGACGCTGCTCAGACTCAGGCTGGTGATCCTGACCAGTGGTCACTCCAGAGCTGGGGAGGGAAGTCACTGATGGTGGCTCCAGAGATGTGAAGCCATTTGGTGTAGATCAAAGGGCACACACAGCGTAGATCAAGGAACACACTGGCTCCTGCACCAGATATGCTACTGTGGCAACGGATGCCCAAAGGGAAGTCTTGGGTTACAGGTGGGACTACTGGGGCAGCTGCCAGGGTTGACAAGGTCATCCTTGATGAACAGAGGCAACTTATCCTATGTGCCTGGTTGCCAGGAAACAGCTGACTCACCCGTCTCTGGTTAGGTTTGTTTGAAAACAGCAGAAGACAACTTCATAACATAGAAAACTGGTCTGGCTACCGTAAGGTTTACAGGCAGCACCTTTATCTTCGCTTTATTTTTTTTTTAACATAAACATTGCCATGAAACAATGACAATCACAACTTCACTGATGGGTGTGGCGTGGTCTTCAGCCCTTGCTGAAGACACCTGATCTTGCCTGACACTTGTGCTGAAACAGGCTGGCTGTCAGCCCGAGCATCAAGTTATTTTACCATAGGCTCTTTATTTGCATAATATCAAGTGCAGGTTTCTTTGGCAACCCCACGGGCTTAGCCATTATTGCTCCAATTTTAATGAAAGAGAAGTACGTGCGTGTGGCGCGAGCCGTTTTAACAATAACTATCCATATCATTTAAACATTTGCCCCTATGCTGTTCCGGGGAGCACTTGAGTCCCCACAGACGTCCTTCTCCCTTGGGGAAGGAAAACAAACCAATTGCTTCCTCTTCCCAGGGTACACAACCTTGCAGCCCAGGTGGAACTCAGGGGTTACATCCTGGGCTGGACCCTTGTTTGCAGCTGCAGGCTTTTCTTAGTTTAACTTGCAGTAATTGGAAACACTTGCTGTGGCAGGAATCGTCTCTTCAGTGCCCTGGGTGAGCCTGGCTGAGCAAAAGCCGGATAACTGCCACCTGGAGCCTCGGCCCTGCCAGCCAGGGAGTGCGGCGGTAATTCCTGCATGAACTTTGTCCTCGGGTGTGTGTTTTTGGAGCGTGCTGGGGTGACATTCAGCCTCCGCATTCATTTTTATGATAATTCCGAGCAAATTGTGGCGCAATAAACTCTTCAAGCCTGTCTTTCTGGTGAAAGCCGTGAATCAGTCAGCCTGGGCGTTTTGGGGGCTTTTCAATGTATAGTGATCATTTAGATTTGACGCGCATTGTGAGACCTTAGCCTTCTCTCCCTTCCCTGTCATTAATTCCAGCCCTCACCATTCTGAAGTACAGTGAAGGATGGCTGAGAAATCACTGCCCCTCTTCAGCTCCGTGATTGCACAAAATAGCAGCGCAATAATTTTTTGTCAATGTTTTACTCTAAAAGCTTTCTACGTCAGTTTTGAAAAGGAAGCAATAAAGCCCATTCAATGGTATGAATAAAAACCCTTGGAGGGTTGGGAGCAGCGCTTCCTTTCTTCAGCTGGTAATCAAATTGGAGCTAAAATGAAATTGAGTTTTCTTATGAAAATAGCCTTTGTTGCTGGGAAGGCTGGTAATTCATAAACAATAACCTGCTCTTTTGTGTGGATAATAATATATTCATGTTCTTTCAATAGGGTAAAAGCCAGACCTAGTGCATTATGGTACAGTAAAAATAGCAGAAGGGGCTGGCTGGAACGATCTTGAAGAAGCAATGTAGCATTTGGGGACGGCACCTCCGAGTCCCTCTGAAAGCCTCCTTTGCTCCAGTCATGTGCTGGTTTCCGTGGCTGCTTTGCTGTGACCACACAGTGTTTGGTTCATTGTGGACGGTCACAAGCTGTGCTCATCACTGCGAAGGCTGCCGTGGCCGTACTTGGCAACCTGCTTTCTGAGGGAGCAGCTCTGTGTTGACGAGGGACGGAGGAGTCCGCAGGCAGGCGGCGACTGGCACCTGGACACGCTAGCAGGTAAGGTGGCAGCTTCCTCTGGAGTCTCGAGAAGACACTCTGGTGTTCAGCCATGATGTGGGCGTGTGATGTGCTGAAGGAGCAACTTACAGTGGATCTTTAGCTAAGTCTTCTGGTGGGGGCGTGGGTCACTGACGGGGACTATATCTTGCTGTGAAACTGGATCTTAGCTAGGTGGGTCAAGGCTGTTGTGCTAGAGTTGATCTCGATGACACTTCTTGAGGGGACCCAGGGCTGTCCCTTGCTGGCCCCTGGGAGTGTTTGCTCTCACGGTATAGCTCTGGACCTTGGGGACCCAGTAGTGCCCTGGGGTGCTGGGAGCAGATGGTCTCCTTAGTGAGACCTGTGTTTGCCGGACGTGACTTGTAAGTTCTCTGTGGCGGGAGCTGTCTTTGGAGTTAGGAGGGGCTTGCACAGCCCCGGAGATGTCTCTCTGGATGCTAACTGTGGGCCTCACAGACTTGAAGTCTCAAGTTGGCTGAAAGTTGTGTATTAATGACTGTGAAAACGTGTGACAGCCCAGCCTGTAGATTGGACTGTGGGGATAGACATGGTGTTTCCTGGACCCAGCCTCAGGGCCAGGACAGTCAGATGGTGTGCAGGGACTTGCTTTTGAGGTCATTTTCCATCACAGGAGCATGGCATTGAGAGCGTCAAGCATGCAGCCGCCAGCTGAGGCTGTGAACCGCAGAAAGGGCAGCTGCTCCACGGAAGCCGCCGCTTACGCTGAGAGTGCTTTCTGGTTGCTGTCTTAATTCTTGGCTTTGAATTAGGTTCACCGGACAAACACGAGAGAGTAAAAGAACTCGGCTCGAGGCGGAGTAGTTTGGGTGGAACGGGAGGGTGGCCGTGCGGGCAGTGTGAGTCTCTCCAGCTGCATCAGGAGGACGCACGGGTTGATGGAGGCTGAAGGCTCTTAGCAGCTGCTTCCAGTTTTACCCGCTCCACCTTTTTTTTTTTTTTTTTTCTGAGTCTCCTGAGGAATCAGGAGTGACTTTATTTTTCTGGTTCAGCCTAGAGTCTCTGCAAACTCCACTCTTGAATTAAAAATTGGAGACATTGACATGAGAGCCATGCTGTGCAGTTTTAAGACAAGAAACTTTGACAGTTTCCTCAGGAGCGGGATCAGCGAGGGGTGAGCCTCCCCCACCCGGGGGAGATGAGAACACGAGGGCTTGTTCGCTGGCAGATACCTAAGTGACGTGTGCTGGGTTTTACATTGGCTACCAGGCACTTTTGTGTTGTTGGGTTTCAGCAATGAAATTACATGCTTGATAAAAGGAACTTTTAGAGGCACCATGGAAGCTGACAGTTGTGGGGACATGTGTCGTTATCCAATTAGTTAACACAAGGTTGTTTTTATGCCTTCACACACCTCAGTGTTTTCAGCTCTTAACAAATATGACTTTCACTGAAGTCTTTCAAAAATCAGGGTTCTAATTGTATGTGTTTTATCCTGCTGCTGTTGCTGTTCTGGGCTTTTCAGCATCACGATCTCCTTATACAGTCTGATTTTTGAATTTATCTCAAGTTTATGTTGGGGGAGAAAACCCAGACTTCTTTTGGCTTTTATTATGCACCTTGTCAACCCCCCCCCCAAATTCTTTCTCCTGCCGTCAGAGTCGCATGCCCCTTGCTTTATGCTTGTGACGTGAAAAGCAAGATTGCTCATTGTCAGAACCACCTTCCAGTTCGGTGTAACAGAGACTATAAAGGAAAGTTCATGGGGCTGTATCACTGTGGAGCAACAAAAAAGCAGGCTTTCCTCAGAGAAGGCGGTGTTGCTGGGGTAACAGTCTCCACCTGGAAATGGTCATTTCCTTCATCTTGACTCTCTGATGGGCGTGCTCTTAGATACTGAGGGGGTGGCCTGTTTGATCCAGGGCAAGCTCTGTCTGGTGGGGACTGCTGAGTGTGGTGGCAGAGGCCAGGTGGGCAGTCCTGGACCTACAGTGACAGTGTCTGGGAAAGATCATGTGATTTGAAGGTCCCTGGCCTCAAGCCCAAGCCTTTCTCTAGTTCCTAAAGAAAGAGGACAGCAGCTGTGCTCACTCTTGTGTCTTGTAGATTTGACCTTTTCTTTTCTTTATCCCCCACCCGGTGCTAAGATGAAAGCCAGGGCTTTCTACATGCCAGGCCAGTGTCCCGCCGAGCCACACCCCCAGCCTCCTGGTTCCACTTCTGGACGTCCAAGGGCTTTTTTGTTTGTTTGTTTTGTTTTCAAGACAGGGTTTCTCTGTGGCTTTGGAGCCTGTTCTGGAACTAGCTCTTGTAGATCAGGCTGGTCTCGAACTCACAGAGATCCGCCTGCCTCTGCCTCCCGAGTGCTGGGATTAAAGGCGTGCGCCACCACCACCTGGCCCAAGGGCCTTTCGATACCTTCCTCAGATGCACTCCATCCTACAGTGAAAGGGTCCCACAGCATGCACTGGTTAAAGGTGATGAACTTTACACACTGGTCACAACTCTGCCCTGCCCCCCAGGAGCCCTTAGGAGAGAAGACTGTTCAATTCCATGGTCCTTCAGGAGAGGAGTTAAAGATGGCTTTCCCGTGTGAAGTGAGTCTTCTAGCAAGATGGAGATGGTGTTGTTGCTACTAAAATTGCTTCTCTCACCTCTGGTGCTGGGACAGACGGAGCCCAGGGTCTCATACATTCTGGGCGAGAGGCTACCTCTGAGCCACAGTTCCAGTCACTGTCAGTAAAGGGTTAAATCTTAAACCACATGAAGGTCCCCTCCTGCTGAGTCCCTTCTCCAGTCCAGACTCATGCCCTCACTCCAGTTCAGCCTTGAGGTGTGTTGTGAGGAAGGCCCTCCAGCATGGCTAACAGTGGGTGTCATGGGGTGGGCTGTATTTCTCGGGGAGGGCTTCCTGAGGATTCTGTCTTCCCACAGACTTGGAGGTCTTGAGAATAGTGAACTGTCTTGGGAAAATGGGAGCGGGGACATGGACAGGCAGGGTGCCTTGGCTCTTTAGGTGATCGCAAGTCTCTCTAGGACTTGACAGGGCTCCAGGCTCTGTACCCATCGTGCTCCTGTGTGAGGACGTCACACTTGTCCCTGGCTTGAGCGTCACTGTGACACCCAGTGTCTGAGGCCAGTCAGGGTACATTGTCACAGCTGGACTTTTACCTAGTGCTCTGGGGCCAATAGTGGGGCAGTGGTGACACTTTCGTGTCCTAAAGAGAGAAGGGTTTGTCTTACCACGGGGGGCCCTGTCCCTTTGGCCACATAGGTCTAGCACTAACACTCCTCTTGACTGGCAAAGGGGACAGACAGTACATAGACTGGGACCAAGGTCTTTGTGTCTTGGCAACCAGACCTGTCTGCTCACTTGACTACTGCTGACAGGTAAGGGCCCCTGGTTTAATTTCCTGTAGTGACTTTTTCTTTTTCTTTTCTTTTTGGCTAGAGAATTGAGGAGGGAGTGGGCAGAAAGGAGAGGGGTAGCAGTGCACAGAGAAAAGTGTGTGTGTGCACTTTGTGGCCGTCTCATCTTGTGGAGTTTCCTAAGTCCTGTGGGTTGACCTTTCACACTAGGAATGAAGAGTAGTGACTCTATGGTAAGGTCAGTGCGGACATCGTGGCATCTGGGTCGTCACAGAACCTCCCTCCTCGCCTCCTCCCTCCCATCCTCCCTCCCCCTTCCCCTTCCTACCCTTGCTCCTTCCCTGTCTAGTAATTTGTGCTTACCATAGTAGGACTAGGCTGCTGCCAGACAGGCAGACATCGGATGGGAACAGGTCTGTGTGGGAGTCACTGGGCTGGAGATGGAACACTCCATATGGTAAACACCGAGGGAGAAGCTGGCATGAGCTTGGTGCATTAACACGGACAGTCAACGCTGGCAGCTTCAGAGACTCTCACGATAGCTACCTGTGTGTGAAAGCTGTGAAGTCGAACTGTCGATTTCCCTCTAGTCCTGTCCCACCTGACCTCTCTATCTGGGAGCCTAGGGCTGAGGTTAAATGCTTTTCCAGTGTGGTATGCAAATTGCCTCTCTGAAGTTCAAAGATTTAACAGAGCCTGTCATCCCTTGGCGATTGCAGCCCCCACTCTACCCCCCCACTCTCAGCCCACCCCCTTGTTGGAAATGAGGCCTTATTTGCAGCCGAGGAGCATGTCTCCATCGTGGCCAGCAGGCATGCTCACCGCCTGAGCTTTCTGCAGCTTCCCAAGAGCAGCACTTGCTTGCCCGGAGGCCAAGTGCAGACGAGAATGCTTTATCCCAGGTGGTTTTGCGCTGTGTAGCTCATTGAGAATGTTCTATACCAGGACTGTATCTGCAAAACAGGAGAAAAGTGGCTTCTGCTTTTGCGAGAGGTATTGAATCAATTCTTAAATTACCATTTCTTTTTGAAAGTTACAATGATATTTTGGAATACAATGGTTCCATCAAAAATCTTAGCTCCTGGGAGAAAGTATTCAGTCTAAATGGTTTTTAATCATTCTAGGGAGAACCGGTGTGTATGTGCATCTGTGTGTGTATGTGTGAGTGTGTGTGAGAGCGTGTATGTGAGTATATGTGTGGACTCTGCAGCTTTGATGGCTTGAAACTCACTGCATAGACCAGTTTGGCTGTGAACTCATTGGGATCCTCTTCCCTCCCATGTGCTGGGATTTCAGGTATGTATGTGCACACACATGTGGCTCTGTCCTATAATTCAATATGGAGATTGTAATTACTATGGATCATTTTTGAGGTCCCTTGTGATGGTTGCTTAAATGCCTTGGGATGTACTCATTTCAGTTGGCGGTGGTTGGGATTATTATTAATTTTCTTTTTCCCTCTCAATGTTGCTGTGTACCGAAGCCATCTTTATTTTTAAAGATGGCACAAGTCACTGTACTCCGCAGTCTGTCGGGGGTAGAAAATGCCGGGTTCTAATGGGAACTGGCACGTCTGGGATGGGTTCCGGGGCCCCTGAAAATGTCAAGATCTGTGGATACTGAATCCCTGGCATTGGCTGATGCGTTGTTTGTTCATGTGGCCTCCACATGAACGCTGAGTGCTTTTGGTCTTCTCTTAAGACTTAGGAGGCTTGAGGCAAGGAAATTTCCGTGAAGTACTCCCTCTGCTGGGTTGTTCAGGTGATGAAAGATTAAACCATCTGTCCATGCTCAGGACTGATGAACAGTTAGCCTAATCCGTGGATGTCCAACGTAGGCATACTGGGTCGACTGAATGCATTGAATGCATTAATGCATTTAGAACATGAACCATATTTCTGGGTATTTTGCTCAAATATTTGAAGAGCTCTGCTATAAGTATCTTTGCTGTCATTCTTGGTTTGTAGCAAAGATTTTCTAAACCTATGCTTACGGGTAAAAGAATTAACTAGAGAAAACCACACAGCACCCACAATGAGCAACACAGCGCTGTTGTTTTAGATGAAATTTCCTCCTTGGGTCTGTGTCTCGCCGTGTGGTTACCGCTTCACTCTGGGTCATTTTCTCTCCTAAAGCAGCAGATACCTTCGCAAGAAAGGCTTCTTCCTTTTGGATTTTGTTGGTTGTCTGAAATTACTTATTTTCCCATTCCTCATACTAGGTACTTCCTTGGAACCTTATGTCAAGAAAATAAATTATTTTCTCTGAGTCCCAGGCCTGCTTAAACCCTTCCATGGTCATTTTCACGGCAGCACCTTGCCTAGCAGTCCCATGCAGAACGTGACAATTATCAAAACACGCACAGCGGACGTATGGGGCCAGCGAGTGAGCACAAATGCCTCCTCTGCCCCAGAAACAAGCTGGCAATGCAGACTTTGTCTCTTGCCTTGGTCTGGTCTTAATGCCAGTCTCACCTTCGAGGACTCCATAGGTTGAGGCCAGCTGGCTCCAGGGTCACCGTCCCCCATTCTTGCTGTATGAATCTTAGTCGTGAGTGCCTTGTAGGCAGCAAAGTCCAGGAGATGGTCGGCACAGCTCAGGGGGTCCTTATCTACCCGTGCAGAGAATCCTAGGTCCTAGATGCTGTGATGTGTTATAAGGTCTCCATCTGGGAAGATGGAGCCTTGGTCATCAGTCACTGGGGCAGGAGGGGGCATTCATCAGTCACTGGGGCAGAGGGTGCCAGAACAGTAGGTTGTGAGCATGCCAGCCATCCTGCTATCATATCTAAGGACAGAGTAACCCATGGCTTCCTGCATTGCATCTCTGCCACGCCCTGTACTCTTCCTGGCTTTGTTCACTCAGCTCATGGCTTCTCTGTTCCCACAAAGGCATTGGGTCTTCAAACAGCATTTGCTGAGCTTAGCAAGGAGCTAGACATGGTTGCTCATTAAGGTGATGTAGAATTGAGGCATAACATGACTCTTGAGTGGCCATCCCTTCATGAGTGTGGAAACGTGATAGGGGCATAAGTCCCTGGAGCTAGCTGCTCAGACACACCCCTGGTCTTGCTGCCTGGCCAGGTCCTTGCAGCAATCTGAGCCCCAGTGTCTCTTGGGTGACGGCACTGGGGGAGGCAACAAAATGGAACCCAGGCTGAAGTGAGGGGCAAGTGAGCCAGGCTGTTTCGTCAGAGTCACAGGTCGTGCAGGGCACTTAAATGACAGCTGTTGGAATTGCTGGGCACCTTGGGTCCCAATACAGACTGAGTGTGTTCATACCATTCTTATTAAACAACTTGGGTTCAAAGTATTAATCTAGTTTACTCTCTGACTTTGAAACCGTTGGGGGAAGGAAGGGCAGCTGAGTTGATGATTGATTCCTGAAAATTTGCCTGCCAGAATCCATTTCCCAGGGACTTCAAGGGGAAGGAACCAGATAAATGTTTGGATCTGTATGGCTTTGATCTTACAGCCGAGAGGGTAGCAAGCAGAGCCTTCAAGAGATGCTGAGGCCTCAGCCCATCGCCAGAGCCTTTGGTGATCGCAAGGACTTGCCTGGGCCCACACAGACTTCACAACATAGAAGACAAGTTACTTAAAGTTCCTGATAGTCCCTTGGAGGGAGGGGAGTTGACTGTACAATGGCAGCATCAAGCTTGATATCCAAGGCCTGCAGCCTCTTGCCCTCCTCTGTGCATACAAAGGTTCCAGCTCAGCCCCACCAGGCCACAGCTGAGTTTGGAATGCAAGGCCTTGAGAGTAGGGATGCTGCTTATTCCCAGGCTCAGTTCTCTCAAGGGAGTGAGCCTGGGCTTCCTTCTGTCATCTCTCTCCAGGTGCAGCATGTTCACATCCTAGCGCTGATCGGGGGTCCTAGAGAGCTCCTGCCTGTCCTCACTGTTCTGGCCCATGACAGAGCCAGCCCTGTGGCTGAGGAACCCACAGGAGGCCTCTGGAGAAGTGACAGATGGGTACTTGGTGACTTGATTTGGGACAAAACTCTGGTAGCCTAGGAAGTGATTATCTGACCTCAGAGAGGATAGGCGGAGAGCTCATCTCAGCCTGTCCCTGTCGTAGGTCCCTGTGACCTCTCTCTGAAGCTTTACATTTTAATGTAGTCGGTACTTGACAGTTCCATTTGTGAACCGAATGTCCTCTGCCTTCTCAGTGATTCTAATCGCAGCCGCGTGCCATCCCCAGTTCTACCCAGTGCAGTGTTCTTTATACCACACGCGGCGTTCTTTATACCACGCGCAGCCTTCAATGTCCCACTGTGAGGGACAATCTGTGCCAGATAGCTTGGCTCACTCCTTGACTAGGGTAAAGCCACTTCCCCGGTGGGTCATGACCCCCATAGTAACTGAAGGTGGAGTCACCAAAACATTGACAGTCACAAAAGGTTTTTGAATGTGCAATGGCTAAAGATTATTTCTAAAATGAAATACGTGATGGATCTGAAGGGTCCCTGGCCATGTTCACCCGTGCTGCATTCTGGGTTCCGCAGACACAGCATGCACACTTGCTCTGCCTGTGATGTAATAACACATTGCCAACAAATGCTGCCTGAAGCTCCTCGGGTCAGGCTCAAGGCAGCCGTATGATGTAGGTGTTTTTGCTGCACGTGCAGACTTTTCTCTGTTCACATATAAACATAATTGCTTAATTATGGGAAACAAAGTATTTTTTTCTATTGGCATTTCTATACCTGTGATTCTTGTCAAATTAGTTTATCCTTGGATGGGATTGTGTTGGGTAAACAAGGCATATCCATCTATCAGTATGCAAATTTGCTTTAATCTTCAATGAATGGTTAAATTACATGTATATGAAGGAACTGTTCTAAGATAAGTTTTTTACGATATACTATAATGGCTGTGTGATGTGCATGCCTCCTTCATGCCTGCATGTCTGGGGTGCCTAGAAGTTTCTTGGGTGAAAAGGCTTTGGTGAACAGCAAGCTTTAAATAGTCCTAGACCTGAACAAATGCTCTGAGCAAGTCAAGGTGCGCTCTCTCTCTCTCTTTCTCTCTCTCTCTCTCTCTCTCTCTCTCTCTCTCTCTCTGTCACTGTGTGTGTGTGTGTGTGTGTGTGTACATGCATGTGTGCTGGTATGCATACACACATTAGGTGACTCTGTCTGTCTCTGTATATATGTGTTTGTGTGGGCATGTGTGCTGGTGTGCATGCACACATTAGGTGACAGATTCCTTGGCACAACGGTAAGAATGTCATGTGGGTGGGGGTGGTGAATCAGGCTGTCTGAGGTGAGACCACTGATAAACGGTCCTTACAATAAATTGATGCTCAGAAAGAAGCACACGGTGGTTTGGAAAAGGAGAGATTCGAGGCTTCTTAAAGGGAGAAAGGTGTGCATAGCTGACCCTGGTCCTCTAGGACTCCAGGTGGGATAGAGAAGGCGCATGGAGAGGGTTAGGTGGTCTTTCACAGGGGACTAGACCGGCTGGGGGGATCCGTCACAGACCGAGATGAGAGGCAGGTGCTGAGAGCACAGAATTTTGATGGGTCTTTGCAAAGATGTGGCTGATGGCCTGGTCTTTCTGGCAGGGGGAGGCATAGCTTACTTCTGTTGGGGTTGGCTTTTGATGGTTTCTGCATGCTGGTGATTTCCTGTTAACATTCTTTTATTTCCCAGATAAAAATCGCTCTGTCATCATTGAATTTCAACAATTTATGTTTCTTTGTGAGCTCATTGTATTAAATTTGAAAATTAGACAAGTAGAAAAGTTAATAAAAAATCACCCAAGGGCTGGGCGTGTGTGGACAAGAGGGGTTGTGCTTGCTTGGCTAGCATGTGTGGAGCCCTCAGGTCAGTCCCCAGCAAGAGAGGGGGGAAAGGGAGGGAGGGAGAAGGAGGGAGGGAGAGGGAGAGAGAGGAGGAGGGAGAGGGAGGGAGAGGGAGAGAGATAAAGATAAAGAGAGGGGGGTGGGAGAGAGAGGAGAGAGGGAGAAAAAGAGGGAGAAAGAGGGAGAGAGGGAGGGAGAGAGAAAGAGGGGGAGGGAGGGAGAGGAAGAGAGAGGGAGGGAGGGAGAGGGAGGGAGAGAGAGAGAAAGAGAGAGAGAATACTACCCAAAGATATTCTCTATTTCTCTTCTTCCCCCCAACACGAATGCACTTTACTCATGTGTCAAGAAAAATTGTTTTAACATGCTCTTGAGTTTTTGTGAGAAAAATAAAACCCCAAACTTATCCCAGTCCACAAGCAGATGTTCCATTTGGATTGTCCTTGGCTAGGACTTTTTAAACTGTTGGCCTCTCTTTGCCTGGAGAGCCGACTCTGTCTCAGGAGAAAGAGTTTAGGAGACAGACGCTGATGACAATGACAAGTGCTGCCAAGAGAGGGGTGGGACATCCTGCCTCTGTGCCCCTGTGCAGCGAGCGTCCCATGCTGTACCTGGGTTGGGAGTGACTGTCAGGCTGTCCCTGGGTTGGGAGTGACTCTTAGGCTGTCCCTGGATTGGGAGTGACTCTTAGGCTGTCCCTGGATTGGGAGTGACTGTCAGGCTGTCCCTGGCTCTGAAGAGTCTGAATGTCTTTCTCCACCACTCAGTTTCCCTTTTTGCCTTTATGTTTTGAGACAGCATTTTCCTGTGTAGCCCCAGGCTGGCCCCAAATTCTCAATCCCCCTGGCTCCCGAGTTCTGGGATATAGGAGTGTGTCACCATGCCTGGTCTGTAGCCCTCATCCTGTCACTGCTGTGTGGTTCTATTGTGGGCCACATGGCTAGGTATGGAAGCCTGACGGTATGCTTGCCCTGCAAGGCACTTTGCTTATGGTACAGCGGAAGGCCCAGGCTCCTCAGATGGCTGGTGTCCTCCCTAGGAGCAGGATGGAGTGCCACCAGAGCAGGCTGCCTACCTGTCCTTCTGGGGCTTGTGGGAAGTGACCGTGGATACCACAGGCCATGTGGGGTGCCAGTGGACATCCTGACTTTGGCTTGGATATGTTCTCTCATTTTATGTGCCCTCCAGGGTAAAAGGACAAGGCCATTGCATAATCCATAACTAAAAACTAGAGATTTGTCTTAATACCCGCAGATGAGCGTAGCCCTCACTCCTCATGTAGGAAACGTCTCTTTGCAACAGACAGAGACCATGACAGAAGACCACAGATGGTCTATGAAACCGAGGCTGGAAGGCCTGTCCTACCCCTTTGGCTAGCCCCTTCCTCACAGGAGCTCTGTCTAAGGACGGTCAAAGCTCCACGTGTGGGGCCTCTCTTGGCGTGTCCCACACCGGTGCATGTGGACCCAGCAGGGACCAACTTATTCCAGAAAGGGTGTGTAGCAAAGTGTTCTTGGTAGGGGACAGCTATCTGGCAAGTCTGAAGGGATATGGACTCATGCCGACAGCCTGGGCACCTGTGTACCTGCTAAGGCTGAGGTAGCCAGCTCCAATGCTGTGCTCCTCGGGCAATGTCTGGCAGCACATGGCCAGCTCCTCTGCCGGATACAGCCCTGGCTCCCGAGTCCCTCTTTCCGAGAGCTCAGCTGTGGAAAGTAAGTGACAGCGTGCTAAGCGTAAAACCTCTCTTTAGAGAGCTCAGGGATTCCTGCAGCTGCTCACGGCTCTCAGTAAACACAGCCACAGAGCAGGTGGCTTCTTTGATGGGGAAGACCAGATGCCTGCCAGAAGATGGCATCACCCACAGATGGCACGACTTTCTGCCTTGGCACCCCCAGCTCTGTCTCCCTGGGGAATCTTTGCCCCGGTTTGTTTGACAGCTGAGGGGGTGGAGAGGAAACACATGAAAGGTAACAGTTCAGGGCAGAAGACGTTCTGAAAAAGTGTCACCCTGAGCAGCTCTGTCACCTTCTTTGTTGAGGGGAACAATGTCACTTGGATGCTTTCCTCCTGGAAGCCCATGGCTGGAACCTGGAGAGGGAGGGGTTGGGGGATCTTTTCTTTTGTGAGAAATGGTGTCCCCAAGTATACAGAGCAGTGCTTATTGGGGTCCCTAACTGTAGGTTGAGAAAAAAAGGCCAGGGTGACATGGGCATCAGTGATGTAGGAGATCAATGGTGGCCTGTGTGACTTCTGGGACATCCACACTCTGCTATCAGCATGGCAGGGTGGCGCATGTATGCCTTTGCTCCTTTTTGTCCTATGCATGTCACAGGGACATGTGTAGCAAGAGCAAAGGAACAAGCAGGAAAAACTAGTAAAGATTTTAACCTCTGATCAGTTTTAGGGAAGGAGAAACTCCATGTGCTATACCATTGAGGGACACAGGGGGCCCTTGGGTTGTACTCATATCAATGGCCTCCTTCCCTCCCATACTGCTACTCACAAACGGGTAGAAAGGGGTTCTGGACTCACTCCATCTGCCCACATGCAGAGGTGGAAAGAGATGCAGGCTTACTTTATCTGCCCCACATGAACGGGTAGGAAGGGGTTCTGGACTTATTCCATCCATCCCACATGTGGGGGTGGGAAGGTGTTCCGGACTACATTCATCCCACATGCGGGGGTGGGAAGGGATTCTGAACTCCATCCATCCCACATGCAGGGGTGGGAAGGGATTCTGAACTCCATCCATCCCACATGTGGGGGTGGGAAGGGGCTCTGGACTCCATCCATCCCACATGTGGGGGTGGGAAGGTGTTCTGGACTCCATTCATCCCACATGTGGGGGTGGGAAGAGGTTCCGGACTCCATTCATCCCACATGCGGGGGTGGGAAGAGGTTCCGGACTCCATTCATCCCACATGCAGGGGTGGGAAGGGGTTCCGGACTCCATCCATCCCATATGTGGGGTTGGGAAGGGGTTCCAGACTTCATCTGTCCCACATGCAGAGGTGGGAAGAGGTTCTGGACTCCACCCATCCCACATGCAGAGGTGGGAAGGGGTTCCAGACTCCATCCGTTGCACATGCAGAAGTGGGAAGGGGTTCTGGACTCATTCCACCCATCCCACATGGCTCACACAGGAGACATGGCCGCATGTATCTGATGTGTCTGGGAAGGTGATTTTGGCAGCTAAGTCTAGAACTCTCCCTTCTACGGTGCTCTAACTGGACCTCCAGAGAGTTGCTATGTCCTGTTTCCCTGCTCTGATCTCAGGGCTTGGAGTCAGGGAGGGAGCAGGGGAAGTATGGAGGGTATCTCTCCATGGCCCAGGAATGGGGGTCAGAGGCCATGCTGGTTATATGGAGAAATATGAGAACTCTGAACAAGGAGAAGGGATGGAGTTTGACATTCGAACTGTTTCTTCTCTCAGCCCCTTTGTATCTTGGCAGGAGTTTTCATGTCATTTTCTCTTCCGCTTTCAAAAGTCTGACTGGGACATGTGCTCTGCAAACTTCAGTTAGCCCGAGGATCCCGAGCCTGTAGTTGTCAGTATGAGAGGCTCCATGCAGCAGCCTGGAGCTGAGGTGTGAGCGGGCTTCTAGGTCCTGGTGACCAACACTTGGACGCCACTCCTTCCAGGCTTGGTGTTAATACTAAAGAACCAATCTTCACTGTTCTGGATTCTGCACTAGCAAATGTGCCTGTTCTCTGGATGTATTGGTAACTTCAGCATGAGCACTTGCACAGATTTGTAGATTTGCAGAGTGGCAGAGGGGTGGAGCCCCAGCACAGTAGCTTCCTCTCCCGTGACCCTGCTGAGAACGAACTAGAGTGCCCCCCGCCTTGTTTCAGCTCCTACATGGCTAACACCCTCTGTTCTGTGGCCTGTTGGGCATCCCCTTGCTAGCAGGACCTTGTTTGAGCCTGGATATCCCTGACACACCAACATGCTCACGTTTTGAACTCCCCTGAAACACTGAAATGCTCACATATTGAACCCCTGTGACACACCGACATGCTCACATTTTGAACCCCTGTGACACACTAGCATGTTCACGTTTTGAACTCCCTAGCTTGTGGTGCTGCTGTGGGTCTAGAATAGGAGACAGCTGACTGTTGGGAAGAGGTCGCTAGGGTGATCAAGTTGATGGGAGGAGGTCATAGGGTGATCTAGCTTGTGGGAGGAGGTCATAGGGTGATCTAGCAAGGGGAGGAGGTCACACTCAATTTTGTTTGAAGATGTGATGGCTTTCTCACAGGTTAAGTCTCTCTCTCTCTCTCTCTGGATGGTGAGGTGTGCCAGCCAGCTCTCCACCCCTGCACAGGTGTGAGAGCACACACTGTGGAGTCCAGGATGTTGGCCGGTTCACCACTAGTGAGAACTGAAGGGGAGGGACAATATTTTACTGCAAGCTATTTTTGGCAGTTTTTAATTTAGCTGCAATTTTACCTTAAATAAAGCTGCGAGGAGACGCCACTAAGCTCCCACACACCCCAGGGAGGCTCACCATCTGCTTGTGTTTCACACCATCTGTTCACCATCATCTCCATCTCCACACAGAGACATGAACACACGGAGGTGGCCCTGGGGTGCCAGTGCCCTTGTAGGAGGTTATATTTGGAAGCAAGTCAGTGATTATATGCCAGGTGTAATGCAAAGTTTAAGCTGGCCTGAGGATTTGTGACAATCCATTGGGAAGGCAGCAGTCCCTGTAGGCCTGGAGTAGCTGGAACATTGAGGTAGTTATGGAGAAAGACCAGACCACATTTGATCTCTTCTGTCCCACTGCTTGCCACTCTACCAAGCCAGCTGCCCACGGGAAGCCATCTTTGTCTTGATGTAGCATGAAGACCTCACCAAAGCTTGGACTGTTCAGCCTCTTTAAATGTGAGTCAAAATGGACCCAAACTACCTTGATTGAATAGCTCCAGGGCGTGCTAAAGTGTGAGAATCCAGGACTCACGTTAGAGAGTCATTTCTCTCAGGGTTTTGTTGCTGAAACAGTTGGTTTAAATGTAAGATGGGGTTGTCAGCAGAGGTAGACTTCGCGGATTGACTTTGTGATGGTTAGCTGTTGTCTCTGCCTGCCCTGAGCCACCTTTGCATCTCCTCTTCTGCTTCAGTTCTTCTCACTGGGGTGGGACCAACATTCTGTCTCCACTTGTCTTTAAAGACCTGCCTACAATATGCCAGTCTCTGTTCCAGATTTGCTTCATAAAACATGCAAGTTGGGGATGGAGAGATGGCTCAGCAATTAAGAGCACTAGCTGTTGTTGCAGGATGTTTGGTCACACTGTGAAGATGTGTCTCTGTCTTACCTGCCTAAGGCACCTTCTGATTGGCTTGATAAAAAGCTGAATGGCCAATAGTTAGGCAGAAGAGGATAGGCGGGACTTTCAGGCAGAGACAAGAACTCTAGAAAGAACCTAAGGAAGAAATTTGCTAACAAGGTGCAGAGGAAATTGGATGTACAGTACTGAGAGGAGGTAACGAACCACATGGCAGAATATAGATTAATATAAACAGATTAATTTAAGCTATAAGAGCTAGTTGGGAACAAACCTAAGCTAAGGACAAGCTTCCATAATTAATAAGTCTCTGTGTCATTATTTGGGAGCTGGCGGTCCAAGGAAAGACCTGTTACATTTGGTGCCCAATGTGGGGCACCAGATATTGATTTTCCATTGACATAGCAGCTACACCTGAATATACTGATATTTTAACTGCTGTCTGGAGCTCCATGGCCCTGCAGTCAGTGCCCCACTACCCAGGCCACAGCACATAGGAATTTCCAGTCCCACTGGCACTGGGCTTGCTGCTGCTGCCACCAAATATAGTCTTTATTAAGTCTATCTTACAGACTTGGAGTGAGATGTTGGGGTGAAAGCCTGCTAACTCAGAGAGGCCAAGAAGCAGCCGGTTGACCTTCCTTTATTGGCTGGAGACCCAGCCAGAGAGCAGCTCTGCAGCTGTTCCAAACCAAAAAGACCATGAAACTCCAAGTCCCTCCCTACTCCTTCCTGTGTGTCTCTCTATCCATCCTCCTGGCTCCTCTGTACTCTCTATGGCTAGTTCCTGTCAACTGTTACTGGCTCCACCCCCTGATCCAAGTTGATTTTATTAACACAGTCTTGAGTTTCACATTGCAATTAAATTCCCACAACAGGTTGTCCTTCTAAAGGACCAGGCTTCAATTCCCGGCAGCCACAAAGTTGGCTCACAACCACCTGTTGTTCCAGTTCAGTGGGAATATCATGGACTCTTCTGGTTTCCTTGAGTACAGGCAGGCACATGGTTACAGACAAAATGTAGCTAAAACACTCTACACGTATTGGTTTTTTTCATAGCAAGTTCATGCTGAGCATCACACTCCAATTCAGTCTTCTTATTCTGCTTCTTGGCCTTCCTCCCCAACAACTTCTCCTGTCTTTCTCCTTGCATGGGACAGTTTTGTTTTTCTCTCAATGGCTCCTGTCACCATGCCCAACTTGCCTGCCAGACTGCTCCAGTCTGGTCAAGTGTCAACATATCTCCTCTGTTGCTCTGGGGAAAAACCCTTCCTATGTGGCAGGCCATGTGGGAGGACACAGTGGGCTCCCCAGTCTTAAGGTTAGTGACTGCTCATTGCTGCCCACATGGCGTCTTCCTTGGTGCTGTCTGAGCTGCTCTCCCTTTGTCTGTCTGCTGAAAGCCTGGCATCTAGAACCTCCTCCAGGTGGTTCCTACTCTTCTCACCTAGCCAGTCCCACGGCAGCTGCTTTCCTGACTTCAAAGTGTCCCAGTGCTTTTGGATACTTGCTTCTGTCATGTCGTGTGCATATGTGTGTGTGTGTGTGTGTGTTTGTATGTGTGTATGTATGTATGTATATGATGTAGCCCAAGTTAGCTCAAACCCACTATGACCTTGACATTTTGCTCTTTCTGCTTTCATCTCCCAAATGCCGGGATGTTGATGTATACCACCATTCCTGGTTTTGTGTGGTTCTGGGAACTGGATCCTTGACTTTGTGTGTGTTAAACAAGCATTCTATCAATTGGCGCGTGCACACACACACGCATGCACACACACGCTCCCTCCCCCCCCGTGTGTGTGTTCTAGATGATCTCCTTTTGCTATCTTGTTATAATGGTGGGATTTGACCTCACAGAAAGTCTAGTATAGATGATACTATTTTCAGCGAGTCTGCAAATATTGGGCTCATTGATGACAGGAAGGAATCATTGAAGTGCTCAGCTTGGAGTGAGTCTTGAAGGGGCTGACGGGAGGAAATGAGCTTTTCCAGGCAAGCAGCAAAGTGCAATAATGAAGACATGAGAAAATTGGCAGGAAGACTGAGGAAAGACCTTGAGTGGGACCCATGAGGATCAACCAAAACTTCCATGGTGTCCTCAGGCAAAGGCCTCACTCAGGTTGGGCACAAATGAAGCCTAAAGGAGGGTAATGAAAGCCATCCTCAGGCACTGCTGTGGGGTGGAGAGCCCCGCCCACCTACACCCCATGTGTCTGAGTTTCTGTTCTAGGAGAGCTGTGGCAGGGCCCTCACTGCACCCTGTTTGGCAGTTGACAGACACTGATGGTTTTCTAAAGCAGTGCTGGGTCTGAATTGAGTCCTTTCCTTTGTCCTACCCTCCCCTTTCTCAGAAGGCTGCTCGATGGCTACTTAGATAGAGAAGAGCGCTCATGTTTAGGGACTGCCGTGCCTTGGTTAGGTGGGGGTTAGATGCGGGAGAAGGAGCGACCAAAAGTGACGTGGACACAAGGCAGAGGTCCTGATCTGTTGGCGTTCCAGGGGTGGGGTGCTCTCTCTGTGGAGAGGAGGAAGTGGATGTGTGGATTCTCCTCCATGTAGCACTGAAGGTCTGGCTGTTCCTGCCAGGACCTGTTTGCCCAAATCAACAACTACCGTGGAGGATGGGTGACAAGGATGGGGATGCGTTGTTTTCTGTCTGACTGTTTCTAAATGGTGGCCATCTCTTAGGGGTAAGTGAGGTCTCAGCCTGCTTTTATTTGGAGTTTCCATAGAGATTCCAGTGGTGTCATTTTGTGTGTAAACTGCCTTCTCTCTACCTTTTGTTTGTTTGTTTTCAGTGCTGGTTGTAGAACCCGAGACTTTGATGGTATGCTGTGTTGATGAGCCCCTCCTTTAGTTAGCAATGTAAGTTTCACTTACATGTGTATGTGAGGGCGGGGTCTAGCTTTTCTCGTGTCACAGGCACCACTCTGAAGAAATAAGCATGGAGAAAGAGTGGATGTGGACACAGCTGCCTGGAGATGTGCGTATGCATGTGTGTGCATGCGTGTATGTGTGCACGTGTGTGTGCATGCTTATGCACGTGTGCATGTGTGCGTGCATGTTCATTACTTTCTCCTCACCTGTGCTGGTTTGAATGAGAAATACTACCTCATAGACTAGAGCATTAAACACACTTGGTCCTCAGCTGGTGGCATTGTTTGGGGACCTTCCTGGAGGGAGTCGCTCTCGGGTGTGGGCTTTGAGAGAACAAGGCTTTACTCAACTTCACGTCCGCAGTCTCTGCTCTTGGACCCTAACTCCCAGAACTATAGGCCCAAACAAACCTTTCCTTCTGCAAACTGCTATAGTCATGGTGTTTCATCCAGCAGCAGAAGTCTATGCCATATTGTCATCCTCTGGGTTCAGCTAGGAAAAGGGAGGGCACCAGCCACCAGCTAAGTGATGCTCACTGGACTCCCATTCTCAAGTCACCCCTGTGCTGTGACATCGCTCAGTGGGAGTACTCAGCCCTGTATGACCTCTCTACTCTGTGGACACAGACACTCATCTGTACCCAGACCTAGGGGACAGCCAGGGGCAGCTGTAGAGGAGGCAGAGGAGGGGACAGCTCCCCGTCGCCAGTGTGAGTGTGATGAGGAGAGGCCTGGGGAAGCTATGTGAGATGGGAAGAAACTAAATGAAGTCAGCGTGCTGACTGGCTTTATGTCAACTCGACACAAACTGGAGTCGTTTGAGAAGAGGGAATCTCATGAGAAAGTGTCCCTGCTGTCAGGGATCAGCCTTGACAACAATACCTCCTTGCCAGGGTAGGGGTGTGGAGATCAGAAAAATAAGTAAAGAGTACAAAGACGCGAATAAAATAAGAAAACAGAACCATAGGATAGTATTGGAAAGGGGGAGGGAGTCCTAGTGAATACTGAAATCGCCTGTGTTTAATTTTCTATACACTTTTATACCCCAATACAAAAGGAGGAGAAAAGCAACAAAAGACTTCTTTAACATGATACAAAGGACAACTTGAACGGTCTAATTGCTTCAACACTTTGAGACATCAAGTCATTAGCATTCTGTTATTTAGGCAGTGAACCCACACTAGACCAAGTATCCTGAAAGCAGTCACTCCTGAATAGCAGGTTAAACCTCCTATTACAAAAGAAGGAGCAGAAATATATCTTGTATACCCTGATCTTTCGTCAGGATGGAGTGGATCTACTTGTATGGGTCATCTTAATGTCAAAAGAACCAAGTAACTACATCCTGGGTCAGGATGTGTAACCCTGGTTGTTGTCAACAATTCTTAGCAACCTCCAAACTCTCTGACCACCAGACAAGGTGGAAATAGGCTCACATTTTTGGGCCTCCACTCCCCTCCAGACTGGCCTGTGAGCCATTTTTTTGATTGATGGCTGATGTGGGAGGGATCAGTTCAGTGCTGTGGTACTGTCAGAAAGCAGGCTGAGCAAACCATGAGGAGCAAGCCAGTAAGCAGCACCCTCCATGGCCTCTGCAGAAGCTCCTGCCTCCAGGTTCCTGCTCTGAGTTCCTTCAGTGATGGACTGTGGTGTGGAACTGTAAGCTGAAATAAACCCTTTCCTCCCTGAGTTGCTTTGGTCCTGTGTTTGATCACAGCAATAAAACATGACCGCACCTGTGAGTGGAAATGCAGGGTCAGCAGGATGAAGACAAAGTGAGGCAGCTGTAATAGCACCTGAGAGAATGGGCGGCTCATTGGTGAGGCCTGGAACTGAATGGACGGTGCAGTGACTGGGTGGTCACATAGGGCTCAGTAGAAGGTCATCTGAGGGTAGGGGGATGTCCCACTAGCCTGGGGTGAGCTTCGGGGGTCATCGTCCCGCTGGTGGGGCCTCTGTGGGCTGCTGGTATCCAGCTGTCTGTGCAAATGGGGTTGATATTTTGGGGCTGCTCTTTCCCACTACCCATTTCCTGCCAGTAGTTGGTGCTCCGAGGGTGAGAAGGTGAGCAGGAGCCTTAGACTACTACCCTGGCAATATCTGGGTATACTAAGCCCCAGTATGCTGCCTGGTTACCATGGTGAAGTAACTGCGCCAAGGACCCAGGCTTTCTATCTGCTGTCCGAGCAGCTTCGGGTGGGGAAACATTCAGCCTGGTGAACTTTAGCACCACAGTCTATCACGGTGTGACAAGAAGATGGCAGGTGACAAGGAATAGGAAGGAGCTCCCTGGTTCTACGACCTGGTAAAAACCTGAGAAGTGAGTGGTGCCTTCTCGGGGTCATGGCCATGATGCCATATACATGGTTAGTGAACTTCTTGGGGTCACGGCCATGATGCCATACACATGGTTAGTGAACTGGACATGAAACGAATGTGAGAGGCTGCGAGAGAGTGTGTGGTTGAAACAGGGGATGAGGAAGCTGGAGTAGCCCCTCTTTTCGGTATGCCCATCTCGAGCCCATTATCTTGTTAATCCCTCACCAGCTAGCGTGGTTTTGTTGCTCTGGTTGTGGGTACTGTCGGTTTCTTTGACTGTTCTGAGCAGTCCGTCATCTTATTATCTGCATGACTGCAGCTGGCCTACGCTAACAGAGGCTCCATGTGCTCCGTCCCGGGGAGATGAGTGGTCTTTCCAGGCTGGGGGATTACCTGGGGTCTGTGAGGAGATGTCTTCATTCAGAGACGTTGCACCTGGTGGTCAGTGAACTTCTCCTGGGTGGGTAGAGAGGGAGGGAGGATACAAGCTTCACCCTGTTCTGTGAGTTCTTCTCTTTAGTGTTTTCTCGCTGCTCCTTGCACTGAGACTGTGTACATCTAGTTTCTTGTCATAGTGTGCAGCTCCTGCTGTTACATGATGACGTCATAGTGTGCAGCTCCTGCCTTTACATGATGATGTCATAGTGTGCAGCTCCTGCCGTTACATGATGACATCAGTGTGCAGGTCCTACTGTTACATGATATCACAGTGTGCAGCTCCTGCCATTGCACGATGATAGCATAGTGTGCAGCCCCTGCCTACATGATGATGTCATAGAGTGCAGCTCCTGTCATTGCATGATGACGTCATAGTGTGCAGCTCCTGACATTACACGATGACATCATAGCGCGCAGCTCCTGTCATTGCATGATGACGTCATAGTGTGCAGCTCCTGCCATTGCATGATGACGTCATAGTGTGCAGCTCCTGCCATTACATGACAACTATACTCTCCTAAGCCAGCTCTCATGTCTACACTTTCTAATGCAAGTGTCATATTTCATCTCAGCCTCCCCCATTGAATCGTAGCCTGTGGTGACACCAGCTATGGGTAGAGACTGAGATTCTTGTTTCATCAATTCCTAATTCTGCGAAAGCATTAGCAGGGGATCCACTTTTCTTATGGAAGTGTTGAGGCCAAAAGAAGACATCCTCCAAAGAGGTCAGTGAAAGAGTGGCCTGACTCCTTACCTGCAGGACCCCAGCACCATGTTGGGGCTACACTCGCCCCAGATGAATGACTGATTCTTTGAGAAGAATCAAGGATTTCTCTAGAGTACTTAGCATGACTAAGAAAACCCAGTGACTGTGTTGAAGAACCCATACGGATGGACAGGGCTGCATGGAGGGCGGCCTGAGGCTTGCTCTGCCCTATGTTAGTTTTTTAATCGTTTTTATTGAGCTATATATTTTTCCCCATTCCCATTCTTTGCTCTCCCCTCCCCTTCTACCCTCTCCCATGGTCCCTGTGCTCCCAATTTACTCAGGAGATCTTGCTTTTTTCTACTTCCCATGTGGATTAGATCCATGTGTGTCTCTCTTAGGGTTCCCATGTGGATTAGATCCATGTGTGTCTCTCTTAGGGTTCCCATGTGGATTAGATCCATGTGTGTCTCTCTTAGGGTTCCCATGTGGATTAGATCCATGTGTGTCTCTCTTAGGGTTCCCATGTGGATTAGATCCATGTGTGTCTCTCTTAGGGTCCTCTAAACAGGTTTTCTAGTGTGAGCTCCTGACACACTAGGAAAGAGGTCCTTATTCTGTCTAGACCCGGGCATTGCTTCCTGATACTATCTTGTGTCAAGCAAACTCTGATTATGGGCACAGTCCTTCATGCCTACAGCCCTGTCCTTTTTCATGATCTGGGGGCTCCCCACCCCCCCACACTATGTAAGTCCTCTTCTATGTCCTCCATAGCCATCTCTAAATGCCTCATTCATTTGCCAAGAAAACGTGTGTGTTCCGCATTGTTTCTTTCTGAGCAGTGAAGTCTCCTGTTTCTCTAACCTCTGACTTCTTGGTGCTCTGGGGCATCCTGTTGCACGCCGGCTGCACGTTCCTGCTCACCACAGACGACCGACGGCTGGCTGGGCCTGATGCACTGTTGGGGGACGAGCTGAGGTTGCTCAGGTTCCTGCATCAGCTGTGGCTGTTGCAGATGCTAAAGTGAGCCTATGAAGAATCCTTGCTCTACAGGTTGGCTTGAGGCCTGCATTTGCATTTGTTGTCTGGATCTTTAGGAAGAGGATGCTTCAGATAATCTAAGAGGGGATGTACAGACTAGGAGAGATCCTGGTCTGGCAGAAATGGTCTCATTCTGAGCAATGCATGGTAGATGTGTATCTGGGACATATAAAATGAGAAAGTGTCATAGAGAAAGCCCTGCTGGTCAGACTGCCCAGAGGGACATTGACTTTGTGCTGCAAGCCTCCTCTTCAGGGCATTTCATCTGTTTGAGTATCCTTCACTCCGCAGGGCCATGCTTTTCCTTAAGAACAAACATTGCTCTTCAGAATCATGCACACACATATATACATGCATGTATGTGCATGTATCTGCACTGTGTATGGAGACATTCCATGTACAGAGTTGTCTTCCTTGGTGCACAGACATCCACAGTGGCCTTTGTTCTTTACCCCCCACTTACGGACAGGCTCACATGCATACACACCATGCCCCATTCCTCACAGTGGCCCCCTTTGTCTTCCTGTCATGCAGAGGCAGATTTAGAGCCCACAGGCTCCTCCCTGGTTTGTGGAGAGCTGCAAGCCAGGATGAAGCATTGGCTCTGTGTCTCAGACAGGTGGGCAGGACATTGCAGAGGAGAGGCCTCTATCAATTCAAACCCTTCTTTGCCATCATTTGGGAACTGCCCCTGAAGGCAACAGGACACCCTGATGTCTGTAGAAATATTTCTGTTTTCTCTGTGTGCCTCTGACCAGGAGGTTTGTCCAGATATGCCACCCAGGTGGCACAGAAGACTCCAAATACCCCAAGGTTATAGTATGGCCTACCCAGATCTGGTGAGCCACATGCCATCTAAGAACACATCCCATGGTGACAGCAATAGCAGAGGCATCTGCCAGCAGTACCAGGGCCTAACCAATTGCTCAGATTCTATACTTTTTTCTTAATTCCAGCACCACACACTGAGACCTTACCCTCTTTGGGATTCATTTCCAGAATGTCCTTTGTCTCTGCCATAATTGTGCACCCAGTGCTAACGAGCTTCCAACTGTTACTCTGCCTCCGTCATGTACTAGTGCCCCCAAAGTCAGTGTCTGATGCTTCTTGCTCTGTGAAGGAGGCTGGCCCTGCAGGGGGACCTTAAGGACGCCATGGGCTAGTCCCTGGCAGGTCTGGCTGGCTGATCTGAAAGTGGCCCTACAGACAGCGTGGCCTGGGGTTTAAGTTTCAGAGAGTCATAGAGAAAATCTCTCTTAAGCCGCTTTGTATGGTGGGCATCACTTGGGGTCAGGAGTTCAGCCCCGGTGGGTATGAGCAAGGCCTGCCATTTATGCAAGTGATTGTCCTACGTAGCTTCTCACCTGCCATTTCTCCTCTGTTTTGTCCATTGCTCTCCCTGTGTTGGAGACACCTGTTATCATGGCTTCATCAGACTATTTTCTGGCCATCTCAGCTTGAAGGCTGAGGCCAGATTTTGTAGGCTCTACTCGCTGTCCTGTGGTAACAACTGGGCATGTGTCTAGAGAGGCAGGGTGTTCCTCTGGGTGTCCTCACACAGGGCAGAGCCCCTTTCTACTCAGAGGTTGGCAGGCCGCTCCTCAGGCAGAAGGCTGATGCAGTGGGATATATTCCCGTGCCACAGCCAGGGAGCAAAGCAGCGTGCTGAAAGTGCAGGCCACAAGAAGCCTCAGGAAATCAGCCCTGTCACAATTAGTGCACACACTAGGTGCCAGTGACTTCTTACAGACAAGGAAACTTCTGTCTTCTTCCTTGTGTCTTAGAAAAGGGACCTCATTGTTGCCATGTTTTGGATAAAATCCTTGCTTGGGTATCAACTAAACACAGGCCTCACGCGCGGCATGCATGATGGTCAGGTGACCTTTAGAAGAACACTCTGTGCACAGAGATGGTCTGAGAATCCCGCAGGACTAAGGAGGTCTGCCCAGCAAGCACCTGCAAACCAGGAGTGTCTGTTTATACGTGACACTGTATCGGCCCCTCACGGAGCCACTGGAGAAGCACCGTGAGGGCCAGGACAGTCAGGGGCAGGAAGGGACACAGCTTTGGCCTTGCCACCTTCCAGCATGAATGCCAGTGGTTCACACACACAGCCTCCCCTTCCCCATAAGAGGGATGAGCCTGTTCCATGGAGCAGGATGCTCTCAGGTCCCTGCAGGATGCTCTCTGGTCTCTGTCCTTCAAGACCTCACTCCCTAAAGGCCAGTGTTCACTCATGCAACTTCTAAGCTGGCAATGAGGAAGATGTCGCCTGAACGTCACACTGGGGAGAACGTCCTCTAAAGGTCCTGTAACTGTGTCTATGCAGTAAATGAGAAGCAGGCAGATCAGCAGGGGACCGTCCATCTTAGTGGCAAATGGGTACTTGTAAGTCACACAGAAGCCTGGAGTGGGAGAAGGGCAGATATACCTGAGGCTCCTGCTGCATGATGAGCCACAGAAAGGAGCAAGGGTGTGCATGTGTATGCACATGCATGTGTACATATGCATGTATGTGGGTATGCTTGTGTGTGCGTATGCAATTGCGCAGGTGCATGTTTGAGTTCCTGTGTGTGGCGAGCACAGATACACGGTTAATGCAGACAAATCTTCTTGGACAGTCAAGGGCATTTCAGTGAAGACCTCTGAGCAGATGACAAGCCTGGATGTGGCAGCTCCTCCCTTGCCAGTTGTTGCTTGCAACTTGCCGAGGTCTCTGAGGAGGAGTGGGTGCCTACTTTGCTTTGAAAGACATATACGGGGATGAGCGGATGTTGAAGTGCAGGAGGGTCCCCTCTCTGCTGCAGGGAGTTGGAGTGGGAGGCAGGAGAACGTGCTGAGGCCTCTTCGAGGCCCCGCATCCAGGAGTCAGGCTTTTAGCCATCAGCCCATGAGGGGCGTTGTGGTAAAACCCTCATCCTGTCTAGAACCCCATCTTGGAAGCAAGGACTTCCTTGTGTCCTGTGGCTGGATACTGCTCTGTGGGAGAGGGATGGACTGTCAGGAGCAGATCTGGCTCCTTTCACTGTGGTAGCTAGTATCACAATGGTTTCAGAGGATGTATCTTCCTTCCTGGTGCAGATGCCATTCGCACCACAGCCAGAGGGAGGCTCTGCACTGTGCTTGCTAGCGTGTGTCTTCAGCAGTCAGAGGCAGACTTGGTTTCCACCGTGAGTGTGGGTGTGTCAGTGTGGTGGCATCCTGGCAGGAGGGCCGCAGGCAATGCAGTACTCAGTCTTTTCTCTCCAAGAACCTGCTGGAAACAATGGCCAACTCTAGAATAGGGCTCTCTCCACACACCGCCAGAATGTGTGGCTTGTTGCCACCTAGCGACAGGAAGCTGGAATGTCAGTGACTGCCGGGCAGAGGGGTTGTACATACGATGAGGCCGGCCTGCTAATTTATTTCATGCCTCTTGCCACTCAGCAGAAATTAGAAGTTGGGACAATTCGCTTTTAGCCTGCTCAGAATGTGCGTTTCCAAGGTTTTTAAGGTGGCTCACTGTCTTTTAAAGGAAGGGATATGCAAACACACTTGAGGGTAAGAACATGTTGAATACATCTGAAGATTAATTTAACCCCAAACCTTGGAATTTACTGCTGAAGAATGGCACGGACTCAGCAACGCTGCAGAAACCCACAAGGCCCAGCAGGCTGGGAGGTACCCTCCTTCTCACGCCTGTGTGGGGACCACAGACTTGACCTTGAAGAACCAGGGCACAGGGGAAGGGGGGCACACACCGCGGGTTTCACACCATCTTAGAGTCCGGTGACAACAGTAGGAAGAGAGAAAAAAAATAACATTAAAGAAAGATGAGCAACGCCCCCTCCAGGCTGAGCATGGGTTCTTTTCAAGGAACTCCTAAAAGGGCCTCCCTCATGTGGTAAAACCCCATGGCTGCAGCAGAACACCAGGTGGGGGACAGGTGTATTTTCTGTTCACGGAACCACAGAGAGGAACAGTGCTGGCCCCCATGGAATAAGGGCAAGGAGAGGTCTGGGGATGGGGACCAGGTGTGACCCTCATTCTTCCCCATATCCCACAGAAGTAGCCAAGCACAGAGAGTGAGGTTGGGGAAAGGCTAGGGGCAGGCCAGCTGTCCCCATGGTCTGTGAATTCAGCTACCAAGCAGAATGGTTGTCTAGCACGTTTGAGGCTCTGGGTTAGGTCCTCAACATTGTACCAAAGGAAAGAGGACAGTATTCACGCTTGGCCAAATCCATGGCTACAGAGCTCACAGATATATGGGGCTACTGCAGGGGACTGTGGGAGACATAAAAATCAGGTTGCATATGTACCTGGATAGCTGGAATGTTACATGTTTTAACAACATGTTTTCAAAGCCCACCTGAGAAGGGTAGACCTATTTGCATGAACTGGGCATGCTTTCTTGTGTCTCTCCTAGGTACCATTTAGTTAGCGGCTAAGGGGAGAATGCATACGCTTCCATTGGGAATACAATGCAGACCCCAGGTGACTGTCTTGGAGACTCCTGTTTGAGGAAGGAGACTCAGCTTGCTCCTTGCCTTTGACAGAGACTGTCTTCTGTGTTGGCTAAGAGACACCAATTTGTGACAGAGTAGTATCCTTTTAGTACTGGGATCTGGAAAAACCTAATTAAAAAAATTCTAGGTCAGGCTGTGTGTGGATCTCCTCAGAACGTAACTGTAGGTGAGAAGAGAAGAGAAGGTAGGGCTGCAGGTGAGGACATCTTACCTGGGCATCAGGACATGTGCTGCAGGTGAGAACATCTTACCCAGGCATCAGGACATGTGCTACAGGTGAGAACATCTTACCCGGGCATCAGAAAATGTGCTGCAGATGAGGACATCTTACCCGGACATGAGAACATGTGCTGCAGGTGTGAACATCTTACCTAGGCATCAGGACATGTGCTGAAGGTGTGAACATCTTACCCAGGCATCAGGACATGTGCTGCAGGTGTGAACATCTTACCTAGGCATCAGGACATGTGCTGCAGGTGAGAACATCTTACCCGGGCATCAGTACCTGTTCTGCAGGTAAGGACATCTTACCTGGGCATCAGGACACATGCTGCAGGTAAGGACACCTTATCCGGGCATCAGAATATGTGCTGCAGGTGAGAGCATCTTACCCAGGCATCAGAACATATGTTGCAGGTATGAACATCTTACCTGGGCATCAGGACATGTGCTACAGGTTATGACACCTTACCTGGGCATCAGGACATGTGCTGCAGGTGTGAACATCTTAACCAGGCGTCAGAACATGTGCTCCAGGTGAGAACATCTTACCCAGGCATCAGGAGATGTGCTGCAGGTGTGAACATCTTAACCAGGCATCAGAACATGTGCTACAGGTAAGGACATCTTACCCTGGCATCAGTACATGTGCTGCAGGTGAGAACATCTTACCTGGGCATCAGAACATGTGCTACAGGTAAGGACATCTTACCCTGGCATCAGGACATGGGCTGCAGGTGAGGACATCTTACACGGGCATCAGTACATGTGCTGCAGGTGTGAACATCTTACCCGGGCATCAGAACATGTGTTCCAAGTGAGAGCATCTTACCGGGGCATCAGGACACGTGCTGCAGGTGTGAACATCTTACCCGGGCATCAGTACATGTGCTGCAGGTGTGAACATCTTACCCAGGCATCAGTACATGTGCTGCAGGTGAGGACGTCTTGCCTGGGCTTCAGGACATGTGCCCACCATCACTTTCTGTTGCCTAGGGATGCAGGGTTGTACATGTGGGTGAGGTTTCTAGGAGCTGTGTGGGGATTCCTCCTCAGGACCCTACTGGACTTCAGGGCTCTGAAACAGGCCAGGCTTCCAGAACTGCAGCCTAGACTGTGAGATTGAGTAGATAGAACCTGGAAGAATGAAATCATGGATTGGCTTTGGTCTTTGTTCATCCTCCTGCAAAATAAGCTAATGATCACAGGCCCTGATTTTTTCCCCCTTTTTCTTTGCTTCTTAGTTTATCACTGGAAATGAATGTTCTGCCTTAATTTGTGTGTTTTATTTCATTTTGAGACATGTAGGCCAGGTTGGCCTTAAACTGGCTGTGTAGTCAAGGATGACCCTGAACTTGGAATTTTCCTTCCTCCATCTCCTGGTGCTGGTATCACAGGCAGGTGTCACCCTAGTCTCTCTATGTGGTAATGGGAATTAAACCCGTGGCTTTGCGCAAGCTACACCAGTACTTCCAAGCCCCATCAAGCCACTTTCTGCCTTTTGTTCGCACAAATCAGACAGAGGCTGTCATCTATTTGAACGAGCTGGACTGAACTTTTGACCTGTGGAGGGGGGACTGTTAAGGGTTTCATCCAGTCCAGATGCAGGTGATAACATTCATGTACCAGGTAGAACTGCTCTGTGCAATGCTTATTTTGGGGTCCCTTTTGAAGTCTTGTTGATCTCCCTCAGTCACATTGTCTGAGTTGTCTTGAGAAAGGAACACTTTTCATGGTGGCTTTGGGATTTCTGAAATAATCCCCCTAGATCCAATCCTATTTCTTCTTGGATCTTTGGATTTCTTTCCACATCGTTTTTACTCCCATGTGGTTTTAACTCAAACAATTCATTTTATATTTTAAAGTATCCTTGAATTATATTTAGTTGTGAATTCATTTGGTTCATGTTTGTGTTAGTTTTTCATATTTGTGATAAATGCCCAAGAGAAAAGTGTTGTAGGAGGCTACTTGTTTGTTCCTGGCTGCTCAGCCCTGAAATAATCACACAGAAACCATATTATTTGCAATGCTGTTTGGCCAATAGCTTACACATATTTCTGGGTAACTCATATCTTAAATTAACCCAACTCCCTCAATCTATGTATCCTAACGAGGCTGTGGCTTACCAGGTAAAGTTCCAGCATCTGTCTCTGGCAGGGCCAATGACTCCACCTTCTTTCTCCCAGCATTCAGTTTAGTTTCCCCTGCCTAGGTAAGTTCTACCTTGCCTTGCAATACATTGACTGAAGGACCTCCCACACTAGAAAAGGATTTTTATCATTTTAGCTTTTAATTATGTGTTTGTGTGTGAGTTTGTGTACATGAGTGTAGAGAGCCTGTGGAGGCCAGAGGAGGATGGACGGTCCCCCTGGAGCTAGAGGTTCAGGCTGTTGTGAGCTGCCTGATGTATAGGTGCTGGGGACAAAACCTGGGTCCTCTGCAAGAGTGCTGCATATTTCTAACCACCAGGCCATCTCTCCAGCACCCTTGAAAAAAGATTTATGTTGGCTATGGTTTTAATTCAAAGTGGCTTTAGGCCCAAGAAAGCAAACTATCATGGCTTGGGGCGTGTGCAGTGGGTGAAGCCATTTACCTCATGAAGCCTGGGAACATGGAGTAAGGAGCAAGCTGGGCTGAGAACGTGCCTCTATGACCTTCTTCCTCTAATTAGGCCCTACCTTCCATGTCATCATCTCCAAGAATGCCATTCCGTTAGGACCCAATCACAGCATTATTTTTTTTATCCTCTTTAGCCTCCCTCTTTCTCTCTCTTTGAGGAAATAGCTGTGCAACACTTCCCCGACCCTCACTCATCTGTTCCTTTTGCATCCTCCTAGGCAACGTTGCTTTGGAAATGTGGGTACCCTCACCTTTCCTGGATGTTGGGCCTTGGTACCACAGCAGCAGCCACTTGTTCTCAGAAGTTTGCTTGAATGTGAGTCTCTGCAAAAAGAGACAACTCTTGGCCTAGAAAGGTGGCTCAGTTGTTGAGAATGCTTCCTGCTCTTCCAGAGGATCTCGTTCCCAGAATCACCTCAGGTGGCTCACAGCTGCCTACACCTCTAACTCCAGAGGGATCCGATGTCTTCTTGACTCCGCAGGCACCTGCACTTATAACACACACACATACTAAACACACTACACACATCACACACACTACATACACACTATATACACATTACACACTACACACATATCCTATATACTACAGCACATTAGCACACTACATACACACACTACACACACATACTACACATTACACACACTACACACACATATGACACACCACACACACTGCACACACATACTACACACTACACACACATTACATACACACTACACACACTACATACATATACTGTACACTAGACACATTACACACAGAGTACACACACTATTCACTATATACACGACACTATACACATTACACACACTATACAGACACTACACACACATATATTACACACATATTGCATACTGTTGCAATTATAGTTGGTCTTAATAATAAAAACTCGGAGCCAGCTATCAGGGGGTGAAAGCCGAAGGCTCGGAGAAGCAGAGCGGCAGCTGCTGGAGCTCTCAGCTCTACAACGCGCAGACCAAAGGGGCGAGCCTGTCCTCAGACTGCTTTATTTGTTAGGTCATAAACAAAACATCACCACATTCCCCCTTTTTTGTTTAAAATAAAAAAGGTTATAACTAATAAAACTATATACAATAAGTACAGAAACTATATACAATATATACAGGCAACATAAACAATGTCTAGTCCATTTGCATTTGACAAATTCAGAGAAAATACCCCATTATCTATCCTTTCTTGGTGAGTTCAGAGTTTTGTACTTAATTTACTTTCTATTATAACTTGTATTACCATCCAAAGCTATCTTTTGATAGCTCTCAACCTTATACACTTTATACCTCTTTAGGGAGTTTCTTTTCTGCATCTGATAAACAAGGAAAACTATAACTATCTAGTCTTCAGCTCCCTCAGAGATCCGAGAAGGAAATAATACTAACCGAGTAAGCAGGAAGTATGAGCAAGTAACTTCTAAAAATGGTGAGAAATGACAGAAACAACTGGCTGCCCGGACAGTTACCCAAGGTTCCTCTGCAACACTGGAGCATCCATCTTTGGCCTAAAGGCCTAGACTATTTAACAGGCTTTTTTATGAAGCAGGAATTTTGAAGGTCTGTCCTGCCTTGTCTTGACAATATTTGACAGCATACTGTCATCAGTAGAGACAAAGGCACTTTCTTGCCCAGTGGCTTACTTTTGCCACAAAGAAAGTAAACTCCATGTGGAGTTTCTTCAATGCCCATCATCTTCTCTGAAATAGATTGGTGCTGCCAGGCACAGACGTGTCTCACTGTCATAAAAAAGAACCTATGTTATTAAAACTTCTTAAATGCCATATTCTGTAGATCCCTGAAGTGTTTGAAGATGATCTGTCTATCTAAAAATATATCTCTTTGACTTTGATAACATTCCTAATATGACTATAAGTTTGATTGTAATAGGTGACTAATTATTAACCTGCATTTCCTTATTATCCTAAATAGTTGGTAATAATAGCTTTCAAAGGCTAAAAATTTATACTATATTGTTAAATGAGCTGTATAGGTACAATACCTTGAACAAGAGTAGAAATGTCTGTACAGTATGTTCTAACAAAATTAATCTCAAATTTGTGTCAATATACAAACATCCATATCAACATAAACTATTTAAAGCTTGTAGTTGCTTTTTGGTTTATAAGTGGATTTAATTATTTATCATTTTATCCTATATCCATACACCCCCTTTTCATTTTTAGAGTAGATTCAATAATCTACCCTTATATTCTTTCATATCTGTATCCTCCTTTTTCTTTTCAAGACAAGAACCCTGAATCTAAATTCCTTTGTTCAACTTTCTTCTGACTATTACCAATAACAACTTGCAACCAGCCACCCTAAGAAATGACATATATCCATAGCCCCTTGAACAATCAAAAACCACCTACCCCATCTCCTGGGAATATGGATGTAGTGTTTTTAAATTTGCTTCCTGCTTTCTGTGGGTGACATCATCTTCAGGGGATCCTGAAAAGAAAATTTTGGGTTAATTATAAAGTCCTGGGAGAGGTGGCTGTATCATTTGTTGCCCAGTCTCTGTGTAATGGGAAAGAGCAGGGCTTATTTCAAGTCCTGGCCAGAGTAGTCTGTAAGACTGGATCATCTCAGCTAGCTACCTAGAAATTGTTCTGAGCAGTTTGTAGCCCAAAGCCGATCTTTAGGTGGTGTTTTTCAGTTTAGTGATGTCATCACAGTCCTGGAAGAATTGTTGTGGGGCCCCATTCTGCTTTTGGAGAGCTCAAAGGTCGCTGTTAGGCATGCTCATGGTTCACTACATAAAACTGATTGAGACTCAAACCCAAAATCATGTACAGGAAGGTAGATGAAACTTTTCTTAGAATTAGTTAGTTCTCTATATGGCCATTAATATCATGAAAAAAAGTTTAAAACACACACACACACACACACACACACACATTAATCTTTAAATTTTGAGATGTTTATACCTTAAGAAAAGTGCCAAAGTTTCAAAATAAAACCAAAAGTTTGGGGCTGGAGAGATGGCTCAGTGGTTAAGAGCATTGCCTGCTCTTCCAAAGGTCCTGAGTTCAATTCCCAGCAACCACATGGTGGCTCACAACCATTTGTAATGAGGTCTGGTGCCCTCTTCTGGCCTTTAGGGATACACACAGACAGACTATATTGTATACATAATAAATAAATATAAAAAAATAAAAAAATCCTGTTTAATTCAATAAAGATAAACATAAAAAAACAAAAGGTTATGAAATTAGTGGCAATAAAATAGTCCTTAAATATTTGCTTTTCTTCTGTCCCATATCAGGATGCTCTTCTGACATGAGACAGAGATTTTGGATTTCACTTTAATAAGCATGCTTGGTGTTTAGAGAAGGAGAGCCACAATCAAACTCAAAGCCAGCTTTAATGTTTAACTGGACTAGTACTACAAAAGACCATTTGTATTACATGTCTGTAGAGAACAGCAGCAACAAACATTTGGGAAGATTTATAAAATTTTATCCTGTTTGAAATGTGATATACCAATAGGCCAATTTAATCTTTTACTTGGGAATTTTTTTCCTGAATGAGTTGTCCTTTTTCTTCAGATGTCTCATTTGTCCAGTGGTCTTTGGATTCCTTAGATGGATCCCTTTATTCTCCTGAAAAGACAGAAATAAAAACCTTCCCAAACCCTAATTTTGTGGAGGTTCTCTTTTGGCACATTATATCTGATCAAATCAAAAGCATTTGCTATTTTTATAAGTTAGTTTAGATTAAATGGCCATGCTGCTTGGTGAAGTATCATCTCTTCTAATTAAGAGGTTTCGTGTTCAAATCTAATATATACTAATTTTTGATTTATGGTTTCTCCTGAAATTTTTGTTTTATCTTTCAATAACTGTTTCATCACCCAGAGAAGTATGGTTTTTTACAATAGGCATTAGGTTCATTAATTGCTCTGGGAAGGTTTTTCCTCCACAATGACAGAAAACAACTGAAAAGAATTTGGCATGAGGGCCTACAAGAGGCCCCTCAAAGACTTTCCCTGATGACAAAGGATTACCTTGAATGTCCCTTGTTGATCTACATTCATTAGTTCAATGTCTGCCTTTGCCACACCTTCTGCATATTCCAGAAGGGAGGGGTGTTCTGTTTGAATTATGTTTAGAAAAGACATTATTTCTAGGAACACCCTGTTTACAGTTCCTTTTAAGGTGACCTTATTTGTCACAATTAAAACACTTGACATTTTGTCTCTCCACCCCTCCATCCATTCATCCCTATCTACCTATCTATCTCTCTATCTATCTATCTATCTATCTATCTATCTATCTATCTATCTATCTATCTATCTATCTATCATATCTGGGTTTACAATATCAAACATGGGTTCCCTTCTATGAATGGGCTTTAAGAACGTTTGGGAAATAGTTGGTCACACACATTATGCTACTATTGTACCAGGAGGCACATCTTGCTTGTATACAGTTATCAGGATCATTGGCAACAATTCTCTCCCAGCAGCCAGTCTAGTGCTTTCTGTCAGTATGAACACTAGCCAATGGGCAGGAAGCTTTTCAGCTCAGCCCAGCCCCATTTCTCCATGTCACACAACTAAAGCATGCACGGTGTCTTCAACAGTATAGACTTACCATCTAGTTCTGACATTCAACTGGTAGCAATGGCAATTGTCTGTGCTGTGTGGGCGGCCTGATAGGACTAAGCCCAATCTTGGTACCTGGGTTTTCACTTCAAAATATTATGGCTTCTGAGAATGACTTTTCCATGCATTCAGGGTGGCTTCATTAACTGTGTGTGCACACTTGTGCATGGGCATGTGAGGAGTGTGTGTGCCCGTGGAGGAGAGAGGTTGATACCAGGTGTCTTCTTTAATTGCTTTCCACTTTTATTGAGACAATGTCTTTTACAGAACTTGGACCTCCCTGATTAGTTAGCTGGACAACAAGACCTGATGGGACTCCCCTCTCTCCTCAGTGCTGGGATTATAGATGTGCTGTAGCATCTGACTTTAGTGTGGGTGTTGGGACCAAATTCAGCTACTCACACCTGCGTGCCAACTGCTTTTCCAACTGAAACATCTCCCTAGCACCTCATTTTCTTTATTTGCACCATACTTCCGGCACATTCCCAAACCTGCCAGGTACTGTGGGTTTATTTATCAGGAATCCTTTGCACGATGAAGCAGAGGGATCTCCCAACGCTCACTGTCCAATCCATGCAAGTGCCAATTGGTCTTGGAATTCATTGGTTACAGGGATATTTAAAACAAGTAGCAAGGATGAATGCAGATTTAGTTTTCTAATCCACAGTCATTTGTCACATTATATTGGCCTCTGTGTGGGTATCAGCTGTTGTGTGGCTTTTCTTGGGGACTCTTTATTTCTCAAACTAGATACACAGACTAAAGAATCTACTTTAAGCCCAACATGCTGAACTAAACCAATGGCAGCTCCTCACTGGGGATAGTTGCAGAAGCGTGCGTGACTCAAGGGTGGCTGGGTCACCAAAAGGTCCACCCTAGTATGCAAGGCCATGTGTCCTTCAGACACCAGGATGCCCCTAAGATACAACCTTGTTCTGAAGTGCAAGGACTTACTTTCCAGTAAACCTGCTGCAGAGAGAGAGAGAGAGAGACAGAGAGAGACAGAGAGAGAGAGAGAGAGAGAGAGAGACAGAAACAGAGAGACAGAGACAGGGAGAGAGAGCTAGCGAGCCTGAAAGAGGCCCATCCATGGCTTCCTGGAAAGGGTCTCTTGGGTGGAAAAAGGCCCGGAGGCCTTGTGGGGGAAGAACACCTGGCTGATAGTGTCCAGTGTCAGAATGGACCTACGCCCAAGAGAGACCAGGAAAATTGTGATGGGAATTACAGCCAGGGGCTGGTTAGACATGTTCGCTGAGATCAACCTGTATGGAGAGCAGATATCCCTGGTCAGTGCAGATGCTGGTGTCTGCATCTGTGCTGTGAACAGAAGTGGGCTGGTCATAGTAGCAGCCCTGTGCAGGACAGAGACAGACCCAACAGCCAGCCCCATCGTCTTTCGGCAGGACCCAGATCTGAACAGACAGCTGCCTACCGCTAAGGACTCAAACCTGGGCAGGCAGAGCCACCACCATCTGCAGGCCTGAGTGGAGCCCTCCAGCTGACCTGAGATGCCTTGGGACTTTTCACCTACTTAGAAGTCTGGGAATCCAAAGTCAAATTCCCAGTGTTGAATCCCAGTGGAATCAGGTTGATACCACGGGTGGGAATATGGTGGAGTTCTCTGCGTATTGCTGTGATGGGGGCTGGAGACAAGAATGTAGCTCAAACTCTAATTGTTCTCAACAATAAAAACGTGGAGTCAGATATTAGGGGGTGAAAGCTGAAAGATCAGAGAAGCAGAGCAGCCAACCACTAGCTCTTACCTCTACAAAATCCTCAGACCGAATGGAGTACCCTGTCTCTACAAGTCCTCAGACTGAATGCCCTGAGCTCCTGTCTCCTCCCACCTTATATTCCCCTCTCCACCCAGCCATATCCCTCCTGTCTCCACCTTGCTAGTCCTAGGATTAAAGGTGTTAGCTATCACTGCCCAGCTGTTTCTTTCTCTTTGAGACTGGCTCAATCTAGTGTAGCCCAGGGTGGCCTTGAACTCACAGAGATCCCTCTACCTCTGCCTCCTGAGTGCTGGGATTAAAGGCGTGCACCACCACTGCCTGGCCTCTATGGCTAACGAGTGTCTCGCTCCACACCCTGTTTCTCAGGAAGCTTTGCTACAGCATAAACAAAATATCACCACACAGGAAGCACAGATAAGCCTGGGGTTGCTCCAGCAACCCAGGTTCTTTCTGGCTACAGCCTGATTCTCATATTTGGTCTGATGTAAGCAGCACAGCATCATTGTAGATAACCCAAAAAGAATTACGTGCTAGGAAGTGGTCACTGTCCTCATGCCATGGACGCCCACCCCTGTGTTTTTGTCTAAGCACGTGAATGGAGGTAGGAGTGGCTGTATTCAGTCTGTTTGCTGTTTGGGTCACCCCATTTATTACTGTTGTTGTTATTATTATATTTATTTTTGGTTTTATGAAGCAAGGTTTCTCTGTGTAACCACAAGTTGCACAGATCTGTCTGTCTCTGCCAATAGTGCTGGGATTAAAGGCATGTGCCACCACCACTTGGCTATTCCATTTATTAACATATCTTCCATATTAGATTGGGATTACTTTTTATCCCTTTGTCTAACTGAGAATGAGTTCCAGGTTATTAGGGGCGTGGGTGAGGGAGGATTGGTGCCTATCCTAAGGTTTGTGTATCACTGCTGGGCTATTGGTTATGGAAATTTCCATCACTGTAACCTGGTGCTGGTATAGACACAGGTATGTGCCATGCAACATCCCAGGACTCCACCACATGCCTGACTCTATGTTCCCATGATGCTTAGCTGGTGGGAATCCTCCTGTTATAGGAACAAGCACCACTCCATCACAGTGTGAGCCCTTCTCCATCAGCTCAGCTTCCTTTTGCCTCAGGGATGATTTGGAAGACCAATTAGGAAGGCCCTGCAAGAGGCACAGGCTCTGGGAATCCTTATCCCATATAAGTTTCTCAAAGGCTTCTGTTCTTATGGGACACGGTCCTGCTGACTGCCAGGGTGCTGGGTGTGAAACCTGGTCCACACAGCACGTTGTGCCTCTGGGAGAAGGATGCCCAGAGCACAGGACTCTGGTTCCTCTGCTCTCTGGGACCGCTAGAGAAAGGGGCAGAGGTGGACTCTATGGTTCTGGTGGGAGAACCTGTCCCTGTTAGGTCCTGCACGTCCCCCTTTCTTTCCTGTTACTTGGAACCACAATCCATTGTATGGACACATTAAATCTTCTAGAACCAAACTTCCTTCTTTAGTTGAAAACTATGAAATTTTTTTAATTAATTTTTTTGGCTAGCATATGAATAAGTGAGGTTCATTGTGATGGTCTCATGGGGATACATCTTAGTCTTGGCTTCTATGTACCCACCCCTGTCCTCCTGGATCCCTTCTTTTCTTCCTTCTGCTCTCCTCCCCCTTCTGCTGTCACATCACGTATGCTCCTTTATCCTCTTTTGTTTCTCCTCCCCTTGTTTAGATTTTTTCTACTCTTATAGTACCATCTACATTCATGTCCATCTGTCTGTCTGTCTGCCTATAATCTTACCTGTCCATCTATCTACCTCCTACCCTATCTATCCATCCATCCATCCATCCATCCATCCATCCATCCATCCATCCATCCATCCATCCATCCATCCATCCATCCATCCATCCATCTGTCATCTATGTCTGTCTATCTAACTTCTATCTAAACACACATATACATAATAACATTTGAATCAAATTTTATAGCATGAATTTTCTCATCTGGCCACCAGATGTCAGCATAATCCCTCTTAAAATAAATGTGCAGCAGGGATCTGTTATGGGAGAGTTATGACTAGAGCTTGGTCTCACAGGATGCAGGAAGCGGCTGGTGCTCATGTGCACCCGCCCCCGGGGTCTGGAAAGCCCTGAGGGATCCTCAGCTCACCTGTCTTACAATTGGACCAAATTCTGGTCATCTGCCACGCTGGCACTGAGCAGGAGCAACTATGAGGGTGAGGGGTCTAAATCAGGGCCCCAGTTCTCCAAATCCGTGCATCTTCTCCACTGTCGTCTATCGCCTGCTTCCACAAACACTAGGAGGCCCCACATCTGCCACAGCCATGGTCCAACTTGTCCACCTTAGGCTCGAGACAAGGGGTACCATGGAATGGGCATGGGGCCCCTGCCCGGGTCACCTGTACAGTGTGGGAATTCTGGGAGTGGAGGAAGGAAGAAGAAGGGAGGTCTTGCAGGCAACCCCCACATTCCTGTTTGGCACTCCTCCGTGATGTGTGGTTCTGGATTGTTCTTTGTTGATATCAGAACATTATCAGATAGCTCAATCAGGCCCTTACCTCAGAAGCAGTGAGTCTGCCCACTCCAACAAAATTGTGTAAGTCCCCACAAGACTGGCCTGGTCCTAGACTGCTATCCAAGGGTGGGCTGAGCTGTTCCAGCCCCAGGGTGGGGTGGGCAGCAGGGTGACCAAACCCTGGCCTGCTGGAGAGTTTGCCAGTCATTCCTGCATGCATCTCTAAAGCAGCTGAAGTTGCGACTCTCAGCAGGAAGTTCTAAGCTTCAGAGGGGAAAGCTCTGTGTTTGTGTGTGTGTGTGTGTGTGTGTGTGTGTGCGTGTGCGTGCGCATGTGTGTGTGCATGTGTGTGTGTAGGGGAGTCTAAGCAGAGGTGAGCATGGGAGCTGTCATGCCGCAGCTGTCTGCCACCAGCCTGGCTGCTCTGAGGATGCTCAGGGGCCTCCGGGACCCTTGGTCTCTTCAGATGTATAAACCTCCTAGACAGAACCCAGTTACCTAGTGTTCTCCACAGGGACAGGGACCAGGCTTGCACATAGTGAGCTGGCTCTGAACCTGAGGCTTCAAGGGATGTAGGAGCATGAGTGAGCGAGCTGGGTCACAATGCGTGTTCCAGGAACAAACACCCCACTCTTAGGTACAGGACCCACCTATGAGGTTTATGAAAAGGTTTGTGGGGGCCCTCACACCTGCAAGACTATGGGGCCCCAGTGGGCATCTCCCTGGCCAGTCTACTGCCCCCTTCTAACTGGAACCATGGGAGTGAGGCGCAGGGAAGAGGCCTCCTTGTCTTCTGGAGCAGGTGAAAGGAACTCTCTGATCTTACTGCCAAACCAAAACCTGAAATAGCACCTGGGCTCGGGATGAGGTATTTTAGGGATAATATAATCACACCAAAAAAAAAAAAAAAATCCAAGTGCATCTCTCTCTTGCCTCTCTCCTTAGCCTTACTATTTCAGATTCACAGGGTGTTTTGGTTTGTTTTGATTTATTTATTTTTTGTCATGATTTTGAGGAAAGGAAATCTTTATGTTAAAATCTCTGGCAGTGCCTTTCTCCTCCTCTAGTGACAATGAAGAAGAGTGAGCTTTTTCCTTCTGGCTCCACGTGAGGGCTGCAGCATCAAGGTCACCATTAGACCATCCTTCTGGGAGTTTGGGCCTGTGCTGGGGTGGGACAGGAAGCCAGACTGGGTGACTGTCAACAGTGGTGTTGGCATGGCCGCCCCAGGCCTGGGTCCCTGGGATGTGTGGTTAACAGGGGCCATGTCACCTAAGAATGGAGGTTTGTGGGAAGACACCAGAGACAGTCTGTCCGAGTGTCCCCAACGTCTGTCAGACCTGGACAGTGGAGATGGAAGACGTATGGGGTAAACAGGCAGGCTGGGTCTCTTCCGCCCTGAAAGATGAAGCTTCCAGAACCTTCTCTCAGGTCTTAGAATTTCTTATTTGCCATTCCATAGGAACATGCACATCTCTCAGGCTTCATGGGTGGCAGGGCTCCCAAGAGACTTAAGAGTTTTTCCCTTCGGGGTGTGGGTGCTTGAATGTTGATAGCTCAGAATTTTATGGAAATGTTGAGTTTAGGTAAAATTGAAAAACAAGACCTCAAATACTTCCTGGTCACTTCCTGGAAGCCTCCCTTCCCTGTTCTTGTGAATTTCCCATGATGGATGTTCATTTTCATTTATCGAAAATTCAACGTTAAACACAAATAAAACAATCAGGGTAAAAGATTCGTTCCTCCTTGGGAGACCTATGTTTGGTGGTATCTTGGGGAAATGTCCTCTGAGCACATTCTCTGACTCCAGAAGCAGTACACTTGTAAATGTTTTTAAAAATATAGTAGGAAAAAAACTAAGTGAAATCAACATGTAATCATTTTATTTTCATGGGACATGGATCACGAGAGTTTCCTGCTGAAGGACTATGCTTCCCAGCTTCCCCCGTGGACTATGGGAGTCATATCTGTCCACCTCTGCTCCTATAAGAAGTTATGTTTATCTTCCCCTGTAGGCATTCTGGCTCTTGTGGGTGAAAAGATGCTCTCTAGCTGTGGATAAACATGGTCCTGCCTAGTGTCAGACCAAGCTTCTCTTTCTTTATGCCCATTCTCTCTCTCTTACCAGCTGCTTTTTTTAAAAAAATGATCTAACATATGGTGCCCAAACGCAGGATGGGGAATCTGAGCCTACCTGTGCAATGCACCCATGGACCAATGTCTCTGGCTCTCACGGCTCCCCAGCCCAGCAGGGCCACTTGTTTCTCTCCAGAAGCTTTCTGTTTTCATTGTGTTCTCCCTTTCTTTCTCACTTTATTGCAGATACAGTCTGACTTAGGGGAGAGGCCATGTTGCATTCAGCCAGAATACTCATGCAACATAGCAAAATGCTGGAATCTTCTGGACCTAAAACTGAGGTGCCCTAGTTAGGTTTGGGGGGTGATCACTGGAACTTTCCTAAGGCCCACTTGGTCGAAGGTACTGGAGACTTTTCACAGCTGTGAGATTACTCATTCAGCAGAACGCTCTTGATAACTAGCCCCGTGGCTCCTTATCCTGGAATTATACAGGTTGGGGATGTCTCCTTATGTTTTGGGTGTATTTTTTGGTCATTTTCCATATCTAGAAAACATTCAACACAACTTACATTGACCCCTGTCTGTACCTTGGTCCTGGGTCCAGCCATGGGTTGCAAATTTTATGTACCAAAAGACACTCCTTGGGCCTGTTTGGCAGGGGGCTAATTTAAAGGAGCTCGAATTTAGGAGAATTGGAACTGGTGACTCTCCTTTGGCTTTCAGTGCAAGTCTGAACTCAATACACATTGGACAAATGGCCACTGCTGATCCGAATTTGGATCTTTCAATTTCTACTGCCTAATTTAATTTAGGTAACTCCATACATCAGAATGATAGTAGTCCAAGGCTTCTTAGCCCATCAAAATCACAGTTTACTTTATTCTTTCTCAAGGCGCTGGCTTACATCCACACCAGAGTCAGGATGCCCACCGTTTCTTCTGGGCCTCCAAACTTGCATCCTCATAGAATTCTTTACCTTGTACTTTTTTTGTTTGTTTGTTGTTTGATTGTTTTTGTTTTGTTTTGTTGGTCTACTTGTGTTTCTGCCTCTCCAAACCTTGAAAATCCTGTTTGTATCTTATTTTCTTTTAACATTTCATTTTTTTTCTTTAAAGGGAGTGATTTGTGTGGGGAGTTGCTAAATGCTTTACAGGCAAGGAAAAAAAAGGATGCTACAGCCAACTTATCCATCATCCTCATCCTCATCGTCTTCCTCTTCCCCATTGTCATCTCTCAGTCCTGGCCACCCCCTTCTCCACTGCGTCAGGATTTTCATCCAGCTCGGTTGGCAGCAATATCTTTCTCATATTTTCCCTTCAGCATGGCGGCCTTCTTTTCACAGGGCTGCTTGTTGTCTGCAGCAATGTTGCTCCACATTGCTCCCCATGTCTTTGCAGCACCGCTGATGGATAAGCCAGGAGAGTCTCCTTTGAGTTGTGGGCCCCACTCAGCACAGAATAAGAAGGCCGAAGGGGGCCTCTTGAGTGCCCTGGGGTCCTTGAACTTCTCTTTGGTCTTCTACTTTGGGAGGGATGTAGGTTTTCTCTTCTCTCTCACAACAAGGCTTGTCAGCGTTTGCCATGTCTTCAATTTTCCCCTTTTCTCTGGTGGACATGGCCTTCCACTTCTCTGACTACTTCTTAGAGAACTCTGAGAAGTGCTTCTTCTTGTCCTCCTCCCTGAATTTGCACAAAGAATGCAAGTGAGGACATTCTGCCTCCTGGCTCCTTATCTCTCCTTTGCCCATGCTTAGTTCATTTTCCTCCATGAGGTACAGAGTTCCCCAGTGCCCGTCCTCAACATGCTCACTGCAACACTGTCTCTCTGGAGCTCAATATACTGCAACGACTGTGAGAGCATGAGCCAGATATGGCCGCCGTGCTCTCTCTGCTCTGGAACATTCTCCTGCTTGTATCTTTAGGTGCTAGGAGGCCAAAGCTTGTCAGGTAGTCTGCTCCTATCTGCAGATACACACCAACTTCTTACAGATAATGTGGATCACTGGGTTCAGTTTTACAGAGATTTGGAAGTCTTTCAGGTATAGATAATATTGAAAATTGTTTCATGCTGACCTGCTCTATGGAGAAAACAGTCTTGGGGTTGGATTTTGGTCTGCCTGCTCCAGGTTCAAGTATGTTTGGTTAGAAGTTTTCTCTAAAGTCTCTGTCCTGGGTCAGGGTGGCCACTGACTCTGTGACAGGGAAAAGGGGAGAAAAACAGAGCAGGCTGGGGAAAGACGCTTGGTGCCCTAAAATAACTTCCCAGAGTTCACACACAGCAAGGTGTTTAACTCTCAATGCCCCTTCCCTGCCCCATTTCCCTTTGTTTTGTTTACTAACTTAAAAGCTTTTGTTGAAACCTTAACTTTCTCTATTTTAGAATTTGTAAGTTCACTGGGTATGATTTAAGAAGGATGTATAGATAATCTTAATTTGCTATAGCATACCATATTGGTAACTGGGATTCAGCTCTTGTTCAGTGAAAGGGTGTGTGCTCACTTGGAGTACCATGTGGCTTGCTGCCATCTTGGCTGATGACTGAGGCTCACCTTTGGAGTACATAACAGTCATGTGACTTGTTGTCACCATTTTGGCAGCCATGTGATTCAACCACCATCTTTACTAAGGAGTAAAGAAAGGGCAAGTGGCCAGGTGGTGGTAGCGCACACCTTCAATCCCAGCACTCAGGAGGCAGAGGCAGGTGGATCTCTGTGAGTTCAAGGCCAGCCTGGTCTACAAAGTGAGTTCCAGGACAGCTAGGATGGTTACACAGAGAAACCCATTAACAAAAACAAAAAATAAAACAAAACAACCCTCACCCCCCCAAAGAAAAAGAAAGGGCGTGCCATGCAACTTCTCGCTGTATTGGTTAATCAACTAAAGCGATGCCTGTAAAACAACGGGGTCTACTGAGCTCGCTGCTCATCACTGAATTTTCCCTCTTTTTTAGACTAAGGAGGCAACAGCAGGCTTCTAAGACGGTGGGTTTTAAAATTGAGTCATATAAAAAACTGGTATTTTGGAAAAGTACATTATGAAAGGATCAGGAAAATAAGATTCCCAGTCTCTCTTTTAATTCTATTTATGGTTTAAATTTTATTTCTATACTAAATTATTGTTAATCAAGAATTATAATTTTAAGGCCAAACTTAACAGGGATAAAATAAGCTTAACATTTGTTTAATGTAAAATAATACTATAAATCAGTTGTGTTTTTTTTAAGAAATTGGTTATGAAAAATTGAATGCTTCAGTAAAATGGATTAAATTTACAGGCTCCTGTAGCTCCCTTGGTGAAGCACCATCCCGTCAGAGTAAGTTACATGCCTCATGACAGGACAAGGATGTGTGGGAGATAAGACCTAGCAGTGACCTGCTGCTTCTGCCTCCAGCTGCGTAGCTTGGCCAGTCCTGGCCATGCAGCCCAAACCAAAGTCCTCCTTATCTAAAGATTCCTCATGGCTTGCATGACCTGGAGATGAATTATCTTGCCTAATGGAGGATCTCAGAGTCTGCCCCCACATCCTAAGTGTTTTGAGCAACAGAGAGGCAATTGCTGTTTCCTTGTTGTCTCCCAAACTGACATATGAGGATGCAAGCAGGGAACCTTAACCAGAAGGAGGATGCTGTCACAGGGGAACCTTGCACAGGAGGAGGATGCTGTGGACAGGGAGCCTTGCACAGGAGGAGGATGCTGTGGACAGGGAGCCTTGCACAGGAGGAGGATGCTGTGGACAGGGGAGCCTTGCACAGGAGGAGGATGCTGTGGACAGGGGAGCCTTGCACAGGAGGAGGATGCTGTGGACAGGGAGCCTTGCACAGGAGGAGGATGCTGTGGACAGGGGAGCCTTGCACAGGAGGAGGATGCTGTGGACAGGGAGCCTTGCACAGGAGGAGGATGCTGTGGACAGGGGAGCCTTGCACAGGAGGAGGATGCTGTGGACAGGGGAGCCTTGCACAGAAGCCTATCCCCAGTTGGTGTGGGACTTGTGTGCTAGTTCAATCAGTCGCTCCCTTTACCCTGGCACTCAGTTCTTTCTCTCGGCAGAAGCTAATTTTAGGTCTATGCCCTAACCACCCATGTTCTCTCATTAAAGGAAGGGGCCAGATACTCTGCCATCAAACTCACAGCTTTGGGAAGTTATTCAGAATAGCTGAGCGGTGTCTTTGACAGTTGGTTTTGTATCCGTAGATTCAACAATTGATTCTATTAAGTGATATCCCAAACCCTCAGATTCGTCAGAACTTAGATGAAGGGGATTCTCTCTGATCTGGGCTCACCTGTGGTCCCTATTAGATTAGATAGAGAGCCCTGGAGCCAGCGCCATGCTCACCTTGACGCCCACTAGGAGTACGCAGGCTTTGGCAGTGATGCTTGTGGATGTTTTCAAAGAAATTCCATAAATTAAAAGTTCTTTTAATTTGGTTATTTTGCTTTACAAATTAATCCACTAAACAGCCAGTCTCTTTTTAAATAACATGATGATAAGAAACATGCTTGGTGCTGTCAGGATGTGGTGACCTAGAGACCTGTGCACCAGCAGAAGGAGCAAAGAGCTGGCTTCAGCCTTCTGTGCTGGTTCAGTCTGGGTTGGAGATTATTACTGCGGATTTGACGTGACTGACAGCTTTCACCTTCCATCTGCTGTCGAGTGTATGGAATGAGAATGAAGAGTTTTTAAAAGGCTCTGTTGGTAGGGATGATTTTAGGGAACTTGGTGAACTGAGCCCTCTACTCCTGACATGGCAGTCACTGACTTGGGTAGTTACTAAGGATGTTCTAGAGACGTGCCTGTTGAGGAGAAAGCAAGGCAGTCACTGTCTCTAGGAGTCTACTTTTCAGTTGCAAGTTGAAAATCGTTTCTTTCTGGGTACCACAACTTAGAATTAAATTCTCTTTACACAGCCTTACAAGATAAGATACATTTACAATGTAATCTTGGAATATAGGTTTAACAATTTGATGTTAACTAAATAAGTGTTGTCATTTTGTCAAATACTAGATATGGTCACTGAAGGTGGTAGCCCATTTTTTTTAAATTACCTTATTAAATTATTTTGAACCAAACTTTTTGTTCATTAAATAATAGCTGGTATTATTACTATTTGAAACAAATATGCAGAGTTCATCCTATGTAAAGGAATATCACTTAGACCCCCTTCTGTTTGGATTTATTCCTCAGATGCTGACTGTAACCGACTTCTTTTACAAAACTTCCAGGAGTTTGTCCTTACGCAGGAGACTGATGTAACAAACAGCTACTTACAGTTCCCTTACCCTGCAGAACTCTGGTCATGGCCCAGCCAGTTCTACAGTTACATGTAACCTTGTGTTAACTCTAAATGTAACCTCATGTTATACTGGCTCCTGTTAATGTTGATGTAAATGTTTTCTTCATGTGTCTCTGTTGTGCACAAAGTTGTACAGTTATTGCCTCCTCTCTTACGTTCTGGGTCTCTGCCAACTGTCAAGTGTTTTCCTTGGCTCCTCGGATGGAACCTCTTTTGAGACACCCGAGCTGCTCCCCTCACTGCCCTTCTGCTAGCCTTGAAGCAGTTACCAAGAGATTGACACCCACAAACCCTTGAATGCAGTGCAGGTGACCTCTAACCCATCCCTCTTCTTGCCACTCTGACCATGGGTCTGGGGATTCAGAACTAAGACATCTGGGCTGAGCCCTCTTTGCATCGGTTACCCTCTCTGTCTCACCAGCGCAGCTCCACTTAGCATCCTCAGGAGCGGCTGGACCCCATGACTGCTGCAGTAGCCACAGGTAAAGGGGACTCGATGTGACTGCTGCTAAGGATGGGATCTGTGCCCACCCTGAACAATGCTGCTCCTGGCCGGACAAATCCTAACTGGTTTAATGGGACCTAGAGACAGGGGCCAGACAAAATTCCTTCTGGTCCCTCCCACTCTGGCTCCTCCCATTGATCAGTTTTCTTCCTTATCCTCACACGTATGTTTTCACCCCGTCTTCAGATGTCCTACTTCCTGAACTGCACTCTGTACCCAATCAAAATGTTCCTCACAAGCTCTTCCATGCTCTCAACCTGCAGCAGCTCCATGCATTCCTGATACATCATCAAAAAGACCTTTTAGATGCTGTGGAGAAACTCTGGCTAAAGGGATCTTCATCCCTTTCACCCCAGGTGACACAATTCTTTATATTTGTCCTCTATTTTCTCCTGTCCCCTTCCCATGATGCTCTGCAGTTCCCTGCCACTCACGCTGGCTCATTTTGGTGCAGCAGTTCTGGCAACGAAACTGGTCGCTGTCACCCTGAATTAACTCTGTGCCTGCTTTCTCCCACCTCAGTTCCTCCCTGTCCTTCAGCCTTCCCAGAAGATCTCTCGGGTTTACTCTGCCACCAAACCAGCTGCTTCCAGTTCTTTAATAATTACTTTCCAAGTTTCTCCGGGAATACAGGATGGCAATAGCTGGATCTATCACCGTCAATCAAGTTAAGACTCTGCCCTGCTACATGGCCAGAGGAACGCCTCTTCATGGCACCCAGATCTACCCCATCTGACAAAGAACCTCCTCAGTAGAAAACAGCTATAACACCCCACCCTGCATTTTTTTTATCCCCTCGGAGTTAGGAATGATTGTTTCCTGCTTGAAGGACTACATTTCCCAACTCCCCTTGCAGACTAAGGAAGTCATTTCCACCCCATAAGAGGTAGCATTCCATCTTCCCCTAGGCATTTTTGCTGTCTGCACATGTGGGTGATAAAATGTTCCCTCACTGTGAATAAGCATGGCCCTGCATAAGGTCAGGCCAAACCTCTCTTTCTTTCCATCATCTGTGTCTACAGACAAAGCCACTGAACCAAGCTCCCTGCAAATGACCCTGAGTGCCACAGTTGAGGTAGTTGCGAGTACTGGTACCCATAGCAGCATGGACATGCACAGCAACATGATGGCAGAGGGGCTGGGACTCAATAGATTGCTTGCCTGGCATATGTGAAGACCAGTCCTGGGAAGTTTGAGGTCAGGCTGGTGAGATGCTTTAGTGAGTCAAGACACTTGCTGCCAAGCCTGATTCAGATCCACATTCTCACGGGGCGGAAGAACACTGACTCCCACAAGCTGTTCTCTGGACCTCTGCATGTGCTGGACCATGCACGTGCCTTCCAATAAATAAAATTTGAAAGTATAAAACAAACCCACCAAAAAGAAATTCAAGGTTACCCTTGGCTATATAGAAAGTTTGAGACTGTGCATGGGACCCTTCCTCAACAGCAATTGCTTCAAGATAAAAACAAGCAGATGTCGATTAATAGGTGATGGATGAAGAAACAGCGTGGGGGGGGGGGGCGTCCATTCCGTGGGCTGTTACTTCACTACAAAAAGGATGAGATACTACTGTGCGAATGAGTGGAGAAATGTTGTATGTGACCAGAGAAGTCGACCTCAAGAAGCTGTGTGTCATGTAGTTGTTGACAAGAAAGTCTGTGAGTTGGGAAGTCTGCAGAGACGGGAAGTAGATTCATGGCTGCTCAGGGTCGGAGGGAAGAGATGGTCTCAGCAGCAGTTAAGACTGGACATTCTCTGGTGATTACAAAATGTTCTAACATTGATAACAGCGATGGTTATGCAAATCTGTGAAGACAGTAAACACAGAACTAAAAACTTAAATGTGGAAAACTTAAAATTATGTATGATAAAATATGAAATTATGTACTTTAGATGGACAGACTAATGACATGTGAATTCTATTTCAACACCTGTGCTCAAAAGGAAATTGCAGGTGCTGTAGATTGGAGACCCTAAAAGGGCCCCACAGATCAGGGAACTCATGACCCTGGGCAAGGTATGAAGGCATCACAGAGCCAAGAGCTTTCACCCCGCAGAGTAAAAGCCCCTAGCAGCTGTAGTAAAACAAGCATTTTAAGTGCACAGTTAAAGTACAGGGCAGAAAGGGGAAACAGTCTCCACAGGCTCAGACCAGACACAAGGGCTCACACACCGTGCAAATCAGGGGTATCTGTGAGCTGGTGGCTGTTCCGGCAGTCCTGGCGGCAGTGGGAGTGGCCATGACCGGGCATTACTAGTCTTTTGGCGTCATTGACCTAGAGAGCTGTGCTGTGCGGTTCCCCGTCTCAACAAGGGTTTCATCTTCCATGTGCTTGAGAGAGAATACCCCTCCTACTGCTGCTTCATTCATACCCCTAACCCAAAATTCTTGCTAAAAGTTGTTCTTGGTAATAGGGCATTCTAGAAATGATCTGTCTACTAGCACAGAGGGAAGGAAGTGAGACAATTGGCCAGAAGACCAGTGTGATGTTCTAGCACAGTTCTGACGAGTCTGAGTTACGTCATCCGCATAGTCCAGGGGCCCTAGTTGAGAAATTGTTATCCCAGAAGGGTGACTCCCTCGCTAAGCACCGTGGATGCAGTCCCTACCCTGGGTGGTGGGTTGTTCTTTACAGGTTTCCCATGGATTGAACCCAACTGAAGATGAGCACACGATCTCAAATCTCAAAACCCATGAGGAATGAACTCACCAGGAGCCATGGTTCCTGTAGTGTCAAATGCGAGGACAATGTGGGATGTCACAGGAAAGGAATGGGAGAGGTGCTTGATGGGAAACTGAAATGTAGCAATGGGTGGCACCATGCAAGAATGGGAAGATGGGAGGGGGGCAAGCAGACTATCCATTAGTGAAAATATTTCAAGGAGTTGCTGACCATGACGGTAAATGGAGATGTTGGCAGAATGTGTCCATTAACTCCAAAGTCCTTTGTTCTCTGTTTGAGGCTCCACTTGAGGGTCAGGAGCTCAGCGGTGGCATGAGCACTGACTGCCTGTTACCAGTCACAGAGGACACTCATAGCACACTGTCAAATGTCTCATGACTTCAAGCTCGTGCCTGTTGATGGCTTCGAGGCCTGGCTTGAGGAGTTACTTATCTGGCCAGGTGCCCAGGACACTCCAACACATTGTTCAGGGGTTGATTCTTATCCCTGCCGTGGGCAAACACCAGCCCCTGCCCTCTGATGGGAGCAGATCCTGCCCTGTGGAAATACTTTCCAAAAGAGAGAGTTACCACCACCACAAATGAGATTTACTTAGATTTTAGGGAGGATAGGATTTCCCTGACCAGTAGTTACTTTTAGGGAATTTTTGCCAAAGATCATGACGCATAGACAGAGTTAGTGCCTGCACACGCCAGGCCTGCCCAACTCCTACATTCTTACCAGGGTCCTTCTCCTCCTCCTCCTGTGCATTAGCTGAGCTCTGCTCCCCATCCCTGTGTCCCATCCCCCTCCCACAACCCCATCCATCCAGTGTCATCCCTGAGGCTGGACCTTGAGGGAGGAGCAGACACTGAAATCCTCTTCTCATTGCCCTAGGGCTGTCAGGGAGACGAACCTACACGTCTCTTTTCCAAGCCAGGCAATGGGGCGTGGAGGGTGTGCCAGAGGCTCTGGAGGGGCCGCTCCTGGGTGGGGCATATGGAGACTGTGTGAGCATCACTCCCACACAGACCCATGGTTCTGTCTGCACAGCTGCGAGGGAGGGGAGATGTGTACGTTACGGGTGATACACATGGTGAGATGGGCCCGGGTGATAGGGCTGCCGGTAAACACAGTGACAAGGGAGAGGCCGGGCTTGTCTCCTCCTAAGCAGGATCAGAAGACCCTTCTGCAGCTGAGCAAATATCCGCGAGGCCCATGGCTAGCACCGGAAACCCCAGGAGAAGCCAGGGTAAACATGGGGACGGCTAGGAACGCACGAGGCCACACAATGATCTAGGATTACTCCAGCACACCTGAATGGCAGCTAGAATTGGAGAAGGCCCCCGTGGGGAACTGCTTTGAAAAGGTCTGGATTGGGCTCCAGGTCCAGACTTGGGTACATTAGCATCCATGGAGGTGGACAGGGAAGCAATGGGCTTTATTTCATTAACGTTTTCCAGGGAGGCTGTAAGTCAGCCTCAAACAGTAAAGGCAAAAGTGGGGGGGGGCTCTTTACAAATGACCGGAGGGTGCTTAGTATGGGAGCTCCCTTCACCATGGGGCAGTCCTCATGGTGTAACCGTCATGGTGCAGCCTCTGCGTTTCTAGCTTAAGCCTAGACTGCAACTCGAACTATTTCATTAGTGTATGTGTGTGTGTGTGTATATGTGCACATTGGCCCGTGTATGTACCTTTAGAAGCCCAAGGTCCACATTGAGCATCTTTCTCTATTGCTCTCCACTTTAACTTTGAGGCAGGGTCCCTCACTGATTGGCAATGCTGGATGCCAGCGAGCTATGGAAATCCACCTGTCTTTCCCTCCCTCTGTTAGCCTTGAAACGATACACGTGTGCATCCAAGCAGCTTTTCATGTGCCACTGAGGCTCAAACTCGGGTCCTTATGTTTGAGCAGCAAGCTCATTATGCATGGAGGAATCTCCCCAGCCCTCTTACACATGCCCCCTTGGTTTAGACATTGGGGATGCATTATAACATGCTTATTATAAATGTAGGTCTGACTGAGAGCTCACGTAGCATGTTCTCACCATCAGGGCAGAGCCAATCAGAAGCCATCAGGATCTTGGGCCACATGTGTCGGGTGACTTGGAGCTTGTTCCCGCATGACTGGGAATCAACAGGATGCCTTCATTCAGCTCGCCCGGTGCTGCCACCAGTGTTGGAAGGTGCCGCCTGCCTGCTTTGGGGTTCGAAGAGCCACTGAATTTTATAACCAGCCACAGACTCTCTTCCCTGCAGCCAAAGGAGGAGTGTTTCTCAGTGTGTTGCAGGAGGTTTATGGGGGGCTCTGTAGGGGAAATGCCTGCAGAGACAGCTGGACCAGTCACGCCAGAAGTAAGACAGTGTACTGGAGGCATAAAGGAGTCACAAGCTTAGGATCTAGTGTAACATGAGGGCCTGGTTGGTTTCTGTCCTCCCACCAGGTCCCACAGTCATTAGGTCCCAAAGAAAATCATGCAGAGAGTCTACATTAGGTTATAAACTGATTGGCCCATTAGCTCAGGCTTCATATTAGCTCTTATAACTTATATTAACCCATTATTCTTATCTATGTTAGCCACATGGCTAGGTACCTTTTTCAGCGGTGTAGGTCACAGCCTGCTTCTTCTGTGGTCTGGGCAGGAGTGGGGAAAGAGCTTCCTTCTTCCCAGAATACTCCTGTTCTTCTGGCCCCACCTTTACTTCCTGTCTGGTTTTCCCACCTATACTTCCTGCCTGCCAATCAGTGTTTATTTAAAACATGATTGACAGAATACAGACAATTCTCCCGCATCAATCTAGGCTCAGACTTGGGTTGTGACCATGCAGCACACACACCAGAGGTGTGAAGCAGAGCACCTGCTTTGGGCTCCTCCAGGAAAGCAGATGGGCACACTGTGTGGTGGGGATGGAGGTGGGGCAGATGTTTTGTAAAAGGTGGTGGTCACAGGCATTGTCATATGCCTCTTCTTAGCCTGTGAGGGGGTGGGCATGTGTCCCTACTCTCTCCTGGGCTGAGTGCTTAAGGGCGTGGCAGGTGTGTGGGCTTCATCACGTGGGATGGCTGGGTAAGTAGGCATGAGATTCCTGGGGCCAGGGTAGCAGGTATAAGCCTTAGTGTGGGCTGCAGTACTTCCCAAACAAGCTCTGCTGAGAAAGCCCAGTGTGGGAGACAGGGTTAAAGAGAGAGTCTTTCGTTGGCTTCCCTGCAGGGACATGTGGAATGGGACTAAGCCCATGGGTCTAATTTAGGGGTGTCTTCACCCCCACACACCCAGAGGAGGAAACCCTGGCCTTCAATATTTGTGAGCATGGCATTATCTAACAATGGGTCAATGTGGATCCAAACCCACTATGGTCAGAATCCTCATGAGAATGGAAATTTGACCTAAAAACAGAGGTGAGGAGAAGCCGAGGCCACGAGGGTCCAGGGAGAGAGATGGTGGCATTCCCCTTCCAGATGGAACCAACCAACCCACTGTGAGCATGAACTCTGTCCCCCAAAGAAGACAAGATGACTTATTCTAGTTTACAACTCTGTCCCAGCAAGCCATAGCAATAAGTTGGAATGTAACCTTCCCTGGCCCCCACAGTTTCAAGTAAGTAGGGCTTGGGGAGCCCGGGGAGGAAGCCTCAGATTTGGAGGGGACTCCATGAACAGTGTCATTGTCGGTGCATTCCACATGGAAATTGAGCTTTGGCCTTGCACAGGCCACCCCAGATCAGCGTGTTGCTGAGGAAGGCTTGCTGGAGAGTGGTGTGTGCTCCTTGTCCACTCTGGGTCCCGGGAGCCTGGGACAACCTGTTCTGTAATCCAGCTTAGGTGACTTGGCAAGTGCCAGGCCAGTGGGAAAAAGCTGACTCAAAAAATAAGGTGCAAAGCACCTGCGGAACGACAGCCAAAGCTGCTCTCCGACCACCACACGTGTCCATGTACACAAGGCATCTGCACACATACACGTGTATAGCCGTACACACAAATAAGCATATACACATGCATACAAAATCAAATACACTAGTCAGGAAATCAGAAATAACAGATTCTGTCTGGTATTTGCTTATTTAAATTCTGTAACATAGTTGGTTTTGTAAAATAAAAGTGAAAGAGTCGCATGTAATTCCCTTTCTTCCTTCCCATCTTCCTCCCTCCCTCCCTCCCTCCCTCTGTCCCTCCCCCTCTTTCTCTCTCTTTATGAGCTATTGCCATAGAGGGAAATCTACCTTTTAAAAAATACTCCTTGAATTCGATGTGCCTAACTCTTCAACTTTTACATTAATGTACATTTTTCTTTATATTTAATTTCTGTGACAGCCAAATTGCACGCCCTTAATTAAATTAACACAAATTAGACTTGAAAGGAGTTGAGAAATGAAAATTCAGGTTGTTTCTTAAAAGCTTTCTTGCTGCTGAGGCATTCTAGAAAAAAAAAAAAAGACCTCTTCCTTAGAAATGACACCAATTAACCACACGATGGCTTCACACTGCTCACCTTCCCTGAGTGGGGGTGAGGCCACACGGTGCTGGACCCTGTGACTTTACAGCCAGGCATCGGGCTCTAAGGCATATGGTCAGCAGTCAGAGGGAGGAGACTGGGTTTGGGGTCCCAGCCTTGCCTAAGGAGCCCTGTCTGCAGGCCCTGGAGAATGGTCTAGTCCTCAACGGTGAGGTTCAGGTGTCGCAGGGCCTGGGACTCAGATCTTCCCATTTTTGCCTTCAAGCCCTTTGGTAAGATCCTTTGTCCTGCTGCAGGGAGCCTGACCTCTTCCACAGTGCCTTCCCTGCCCAGGAAGCCCTGTACCCTGCCCCGCTGCCCTGCAGCAGGTACCAGGGTAGGGGGGCTCTCTCCTCCAGCTCTCTCCATCCTGCTCTGGTTTCATTTCACCCCAGGGACACTGAGCATGCAGCCAGCAAGACTTCAGGAGTTTGAAGATGACTGCTTGGCTTCCACAGCCTTCCCCATGCTTTGCCTGGGGCCATCTTCCTAGCTGGAGCTGTCATCATAACATCTTTAAAGCTCTCTCTCTCTCTCTCTCTCTCTCTCTCTCTCTCTCTCTCACACACACACACACACACACACACACACACACACGCACACACACACCCTTAGAGACCTTGCAACAGAAATGGGCACAGTTGTAGCTATCTGTGTCCTAACCAGATTCCTGGGCTGTGTGTGGTGAGTACTTGTTTAGCGTGTATGAGCATTGGTCTGGCTTTTTAATCTCAATGAAGGTGGCAATACTGCCCATTGCTCAGGACACAGGTTGGTATTCAGCTGCCCCCAGTCGCTTGTACCCAAGGACAGCAGGGGTTTGGGGGAAACCCCAGTGTGTCATGAAACTGGCTTCAAGAAGAAGGGCGGGGGCTTCTCCTCTGCTCTCAGGATTGAAGGGCAGTGGCGTACAGCCCTGACTCAGTGGCTCACTCAAATCAGGAGAGGAGGAGGCTAGGACCAGTGTGGCTATCCTTTTCTCTGGCACCGACTGGTTCTTGTGAAACTGTGTTTGGTGGTAGATTGTGGCTGGATGTGGCACTGGACACCGTACTCCTTGACCTCTCTAGGGAAGCTGTGGAAGAGCATGAAGGTGGGTGGAGGAAGAGGAGGAGGAAGCAGGCAGCAGCGGCACCTGGCTGTGCAAGCCCTTGCTGCTCACGCTCATCGCCAGGGCCTGGAAACCTGCCAAGCGTGGCAGTTAGCGCTTCATAACTGGGGTACAGAAAATAGGAGGGACGCAAAATGGCAGGTGACACCCCCTGGGGAGCCATGCTGCCCTCCTTGCAGAGGGCCATTTTTGCTATTAATCTCGGAAAGAATGCTCTACAAGGCTTCCTCCCAGCTACAAAGGGCCGCCTGCAGGTGAATATCGGCGGTGCCTTCTGAGGTTGAAATTACTGCTCTGCTCCATTGGAAAACTCAATTTTCCTTTTTAATCTGTTTTTTTTTTTGAGTGGGTAAAGACTGAATGGAATCAGTGATGATAGGGCCCAAGCGGGGCTCCTGCACGGGGCAGGTGAATGGAAGGAGGGCCAACTGAGGGCGGCTATAAAATTAGACTTTACCCCACATCCTAATTATACACACCAGAGTGTCAAGTGGGACACCTTGGACACACACAGATTTTATACATCAATGTATCTCTAGGTAACTTGAAAGGGGAAGTATAAGGCCTCAGGACTATGGGGCAGAGAAGCGTTTCAGGTGGAGCAGAGACCTCAAGGGCACATCTGGGGCTTGTAAGCAGAGATCCAGTGAGACAGCCTGAGGGAGATCTGGGAGGGGCACAGTTCTGATTGTGTGTGTGTGCACGCACCTGCAGTTGGACAAGCTCTTTCCTTAAAGATACATATATGTGCACACACACATAGTGTTATATACTCCTAACTCTAGCTCTAAGGAGGCTGGGGCAGGGAGATGTTTGAGGTTAGCCTGGGTTGTATAGTGAGACTGTGCCAGAGAGAGAAAGAAAAGAGATAAGAAAAAAGAAAAAGAGATGAGAAAGATAGAGAGAAACCCGCGTGACATAGAAGTGAGGCGGATCCCTCCTCTTATCCAGGAGGAATCAAATATCCACATTCCTTTTGTTTCCCAGGGGACACATTTGCGAGGGATGTCTTGAGACAGTCAGTGGATCCCAGCAGGTGGGTAGGATGTCAGCTTTTAGCTGATTTCTGGTATGCTGTGGCCTCCTGTGTGCTGAGGAAGCAAGAGTGTTCCCACTGAATATTGAGATAAGGCGGGTTATGTGTTTAGCAGGGACCAAGAGCACCCAGCTGATAGCCGTGAGGTTGTGTCATTGTGACCGTAGAGACGTGCTACTCAGCTCAGGTTACTAGTGTCACGGTGATGAAGAGCTTGAAGGATTTCTCTTGGCTCATGGTTTCCGAGAGTCCAGTCCATGGTCTATTGACCCTATGCCTTTGGGTAGAACATCATGCTGTACGAGCCCACAGGGGGTCTGTGCTTCAGTTCTTGATGGATATGAAGCCAAAAGCAAAGGGGTCATACAGGAAGACAGCATAGCCTAGGACCTCCCCCTCAACTCCTGTGTATGTTTCCTTCAATTTGCTCCACCTCCGACTTCCCGTCACTTCCCAATAATGCTGTCATGTGGATCCACTGAGGGGTCAATCCATCGCTCGGTCAGGATCCCCACGATTTAATCACCTCTGGAGTCATTTTCACAGACATTCTCCAGGGTGATTCCAGAACCCTTTCGGCTTCTCTTGACAGTCAGAAGCAAACAGCACTCACAGTAGCTGGTATCTTAGGCCAGTTCCTTCAGACTATATTTGACTGCCCTCTTCACCCAGGGCGGAAGCCACAACAGCTCTGACCTGTCTTCAGGTTTTCAATGTAGGCACTGCCTTCCTCTGCTTGTGTATCTCTGAATTCCCGGGAAAGCCTTCCTCTTGCTCCTCTCCCTTCCCCCAATAAGACAGCATCCATCAGTCCTTCTCTCTGTCCCTTTGGAATGTGCTAGAACACAGTCTGCTGAGTAGGAGACAGGCACACTGCAGGTGCCCACAGGCCTGTCACGTGACTTGACTTTAAGTGGTGCTGACTCATTCATTTCCCTCTGAGAAGTTGGAGAAGCCAGATGGAACCCTGGGCCACAGTCTACAAGCGTGTGACTCCCAGAGGCGGGCACAGTCACGGCTCTTATTACTCCACTTCCTCCGGCATCGGCAATGAGAATTTTGGGTTCAGGAAGCCGCTCTGTGCACATCTGGCTGGCAAGAGGGCAGCTCCCAGTGCCAGAGCTGACGCATCAAAAAAATGAGTGTGGACCTTGAATGGCATCTGTATGGGATGATATTCCATCTAGCAGAGGGACTGTCAGAGTCTCCAGAGTGTGTCTTCCTCACCGTCATGGGTGAGATAAACCTCCCCAGCGTCCCCAGTCAGCTGCCAGTTCCCCATGACATCGAGCAGTGCTTCCTACTATTTAAATGTGTTGCCAGGGCTCTCACTTTCCATTGGGGAAAGCAAATTCTGTAATTACACTGGAACAGGGGAGGATGGATTTGAGGGAAATCCCAAAGCTAGAACCTGCCCTTTGGGAATGACTCATCTGTGAGCCTTGCACCAACAGAGGTCTGTTGGCACATGGGCTCTGGCTTGCTCAAGGTGAACGTGCTAAAATTAGCCAGTGAGTTTGCCAGAGCTTCTGGCATCAGAGGGTGTGTGTGTGTGTGTGTGTCAGAGGGCTTATAACAACATATCTCTAGAAGCTATGGAAGGTTCTCCGGGTCTTATTCTCTGCTAGGGAAGCCATTGAGTGTCAGCATGCCAGTCCAAGAGGGAAGACATTAGGTTCACAGTTGTGCGTAACACCTTTGCTTACCCCGGTGGCTGGTGTTGGACAAAGGAGCTCTATCTAGCTGGGCTTTGTCCAACCAAAGCTCAATACTTTACCCAAAGAAAGTGTGCTTCTCTGTGTAAGGCCTTGATATATATGGATATTAAAGTCCTCATCGGAACCCAGCACACAGTTTCTGTTTCTTGAAGAGCTGAGCATGGTAATTGGAGAGCCTTGGCCAGGTCCCTTGTGTGGTGGCTGCATAAATCTCTAGGGGGAGACAGGCGCACAATGGCTCCACTCTTCCCCGATCAGGCTGGCCCGTGTCTGAGCTATTTATTAACTGGGACATGAATGAGCAAATGAAGGGCCAATTTATATGTTGCACACAAAGATGTATTAGGACTGCCATAAACATTGATTTCTTCCTCCTTTTCTTCTGGGCTGGGACATATATGCAGAGAACAGTGGTCATATGGGGTGCCCTTATCAGATCTTAGATACTTCCCCGACTGTCCGCAACCATTAACCTTGCATATTATCTGACTTGAGTGATTAGCGCAAGGCACATAAAACCGTATTGATGGCCAGGCCTGGGTCAGAATGGGCCGCTGAGTTACTGGAGGCTAGATTTTGCTGACTTTGTGATACAAATGATAGTATTATGCTCGGGCCACGAAATTGCTAATTTGTCATCTCTTTCATGGTGTTTCCAGTACAATGAGGTGCATTGAGAGGCCACTGGCAGGACATTCTTTGTCTACCGGCTCATGTCCATCCCCATACTTGCGTGCCATGCACACCGCTTCTAATGCACACTGGGGTGGTGTGGGTTTCACTTTCACTTCTGTCTTTCCATTGCATCTTCTGCTTCTGATGGGCGAACTGGTGAAGCTCCATCCTTGCTGTCTGCACTCAGACTCAAAGGCTCTTCCTGCTCTGGTATGTTCCTGCTCATTGGCTTCCTACCTGGCCTTTCTCAGTCACCAGCAGCTCCAGGTCTGCGGTGTCCTTTGACCCTGGGTAGAGGCCAGGGATGCTGCTCTTCTCCCATAATGCACTCCTCCCCAACCCAAGGATTCTTACCCCAACATATCAGCAGTCCTGGTTGGAGAGATCTTGATGGGAGGTGGGTTGTCACTGTGATCTGTTTGTCTATCACATGGGACGTGTACTGTGTGGACTTTCCTGTGTTTGTGGCACTGGGTATAGCCCCATCTTCCAGGTCTAGAGCCACTGGATTATAGCACAGTGGGAGTTGGGAGTCAATCCATGTGTCTTATTTCCTGGCTGGAGGACTCCTATAAAGGGGCTCTCCAAATGTTTTCAGATCAGTATTTCACCACACAAGCCACAACCCATGGCTGTTTCTTAAGTCCAGAGGGGAGGAAGAACCCTTTACCAGGCTGTTTCCAAGATTGGCCTAGAATTAGGGTCACACAGTTAGAGGGCCATATCACTCTCGCTTCCCTTGACCGTGAGGTGGTTTTCTGATAGGAACACGGGGAAGCTGTCTACAGCCTCAGCTGCGACGTGTGAAATGTTTAGTAAGTTAAGGCAGGTGGCATGTGGTGGTGAGCAGTGTGGTTGTGCAGTCATCAGATTAGGAGCTGGTGCCAGCGAAGGGAAATGGTTCCTGAGCTGATCGTCTGGGTTCGGAACCACAGCTCTTCCAGGCTGGCAACAGGGACTATCTTGGGGTTGAGAACAGACATTCTGGAATGGACCCTGGTGAGTGGATCCGGGGTCTTTGTCCCTTGGGTGTACTGTCTTGTCTAAGTCCTTAGCCTTTCTGGACCTCATCTTCTCATTAAGAATTAAGAATCTGTGTGCGGGGCTTGGGCGATGGCTCAGTGGGCAAAGCACTCGTGCTAAGCACAGGAACCTGAGTTTGGATCTCAGATATGCCAGAGTGTGTGTCTATAATCCCAGGGCTCCTGTGTCAAGATGGGAAGCAGAGACAGGGGGATTCCCAGAAGCTCATGAGCCTGCTTGAGGTACACACAGCAAGCAATAGGTGGCAGGTGGCCTGGTCTCAAATGTGGTGGAAGGGAAGGAGAAACAGCAGCATTGTCCTCTGGCCTCCCCTACACTGAAATGGGCACATGTACTTGAACTTGTATG